>OV651813.1:7795607-7965915 GCA_927349885.1 Psylliodes chrysocephalus
CTCCTTCTCAAAAATCGAATCTCCAGTTTATTTGTAAGATTTTTCTCAGTGATAACTTTTCTAAGAAAATATATTGGTTTTTTTGCCTTAAATTCGACCAATACAAAATCACCTAGACTTGGTTTTTTATCCAGTTCTTTAAATCATCGTCAGATTCGTCTTCCATTAAAACATCGCTGTCAATTTCTTCCTATGAAGTTTCCTCATCTTTATCATTTTTTGTCCTCTGTTTTTTATTATTTGATGTCGATTGCTTTGACTTCACTTGCTTTATCTTTTTTTTTTGCGATATTTTTCTTTCAATATATTTTTTTTCGGGTGTATCAGTTGGAATGAAGCTACATCCCTTTGTTCTAGGTTTTTTCTGGGTTTCTGCTATTTTATCTGATGTGCTGGTTGATGGAAAAACTTCGTTAACGGTAACATTATTATTAATTTGTTTCTCTCTAGGGGGTGTAACTTCACCTTGAATTTCAGCTATGTGTTGATTTTCAGTCTGATTATTATCAGGCATGGGAAGTTATGGAACTCGCAATGAAATCGTTGTCGGAAAATCTGTTCCTGTCAAAAGGGAAAATACCAGTTGTTTCAAACCCTTTTTTAAGATTAGATGGTGTCATTGCACGATCGTATGCTCTTCCGACACAACTAGCTACCTCGTAAATGGTCATGGGAGTTGCAGGATGATGAAGTAACCACGAGTCAACAGCTGCATTGTAGTGGGCTTTAAATGGAGCTAGAACTACTACATCTAATGGTTGCAGCTTATGGCTGCAATGAGGTGGTAAAGTCACTATCATCACTCCATTACTTTTTGCCAAATTTATCGTTTCAATGGATAAGTGGCTTTCGTGGTTGTCGAAAACCAACAAGGTCGGGTTTTCCAAAGATAATCCACTGTATTTAATGAAGTGCTTGAAGACGGAAATAGAAATTTCACCATTCATCCATCCATTATCGGACACAAGGCCTAGCGCGCCAGGTGAGGAACCATTCAGCATATGATTTTTGAAATGCTTGCATTGGAAAACCATAGCAGGAGGAAGAATGTTTCCAGCGGCACTTATAATACAACACGTTGTAACTAGAGTTTTCCTTTCACCACTAGTACATTGGCTCTCTTGCTTAACACCTTTTTCCGTTATTACCTTTTTTGGCTTTTGTACTGTTAGTGTACCTGTTTCGTCCAAATTATACACTCTGGAGCCATCTGCAAATGAACGTTTATAAACATTTTCTAAATTGTCATAAAACTTTGCAACGTTGTGTTTATTGAAGAAAGTCGCACGTGATACACTGCATCCTTCTGGTTGTCTTATGCTCAACTTAGGGTGACGTTTCATGAATCCTTGCATAAAGTCAACTCCAGCCTGTTTGTTTTGTTCCCAGGATGGTGGAATTTTTATTTTGTTAATAATAGCCATTTCATAGCCATTCGCGAAAATCTTTAGTGGATTTTCCATACCACATTTTTGAACACCATATTATCATGTAATCTGCAAGGGATTTTTCTTGATCGGAAGTAAAAATTAAGCGGGGAGTCATACGGATATCATCAATATTTTCAGCTGCTTTGGCTTTCTTCACATATCTAAATAATGTTGAATATTTAACATTATAACGTAAAGCAGCGTCACGTAAGGATACTTTTTGTCCGTTTAGTCCACTTAAAACTGCAACTACAGCTTGTTTCATGGAATCTTCACTGAATAAGCCTTTATCCGTTTTTCTTTTTCGACCACGAGACATTCTTTTAGTGTAGGTGCCTAACTGTAACAAAATAATACCTACGTAAGAATAGCAACATGAAATGTAGAAATCGGAAACGACTTGAAAATTTAAATAAAGCCGTAAAATATATTATTAATAATAATAATCGCAATAAGCACATTGTAGTGTTGAACAACAAAATTAATATCATATAAAGCAATATAGTACGCGTGCCCTCGTTGAACAGTAGATTAAAATTATTAAACAAACAAATAAAAAATTAATAACATATTTCATTGTGGCCCCTAACCATGGGCCACAATGAAACATGTTTCATTGTGGCCCTGAACTTTTGTTTCAAGGTGGCCCAAACTACGTGCTGTCATAATTTTTAATTTATGATAAAAAGTTAACATATAACCCGAGAATAACGATCAAGGAGAAGCGACAGTAGCTGTCGGTGCCTTTGATATCGGATGTACCTTTTTCACAGCATGACTTTGATTGATATACAACTTAGCACGCTGAGAAAACATGCTTATTTTCTACACTGAGCGAAATAGTTTGGCAAATAATCTGAAATTATTGTTATAGTCCATGCGCAAATGTTATAAATGTGATTTAATTACATTGAAGTAGTTAGAGTTAATAGCAATGGTGAAATTTCGGCACCAAAATATAATTCATTATGTAATAATTAATTATTTATCATAAAAGTAAAAGACGTTTATTATTTTATAATTTATCTATAGAATTTGTTCAATATTTGGTTTATTTATTGTTAAAAATGTAATTAAAGCCCCATATTTAAATTAAATTACCTTTTCCTTAAGTAAAAATAAGGTAAATAAAATTAAGGGCGCCAAAAAAAATTAGGTAACAATTAAAAAGACATTAAGTTTGAGATATTTAACTAAATATTTGCAATGTGCTTATATTTTCAAAAACTTTTAGGTTTAAAAAGTACTTACATATTTTTAGAATTTCTGGATTTATATTATATTAAAAGGACTTTCAAGTTTATCACTCATTTCTGTATAAACAAGTGTTTTCTCGCCAAATTAAGCCAGATGTCATTTAAGGTTTATGTATTTAGAGTTAAATATCTGGCCTGGCTATCACCCAGACAATACAAATATGTCCATTGGACGTCCATTCGATATACAATTTTGGATGTCTAGACGTCCAAGAATGAGTTTTTTCTGGACTTCCGACATCCAATAGACGTCCAGTGAAGTATACAAATGGCACACTTTTGACCATTCAGAGGACGTTCAATTCTGGAATATATATGGAACGTTGAATACTGAACATTCAAAAAGAGGGATTATATTTCCATTGAGACCACATCCCCACTTTTTTTACAGAACCGCAACTTACCACACACTATTTTATATTATTAATAATATGTTTATTATTTTCGCAAACCGCTATGCACCATTTATTTTTTTTTTTTATTAAAAATCGCTTGACCTGAGCAGACATCGAACTCACGACACATCCATTATCGTTTTACCCTTTCAATCGCTAGACGAGCTCGACCAAGGAACCACTTGAAAACTTTTTACTAGATACAGTTATAATTGAATAAGATTTCAAACTTCCGCTGATAGAATGAAATCAATAGATTTAATTTGTCAATTTTTAATGACCAGTTATATTAAAAAAAGAAGTATATAATATAGATGAGTATTATCTGGTAGGCTTAATAAATAATGACCTAAGATGAATGTCCACTGGACGTCAAAATACTACTAAACTTAAAATTAAGTCCAAAAACAGACGTTCTCTAGGTATCAATATTTAGCTGTTAATTTAATTATCATAAACGGACGTACACTGGATGCCTGGATATGGACATCCTGACCCTCAAATAGATACGTTTTTTGAAATAGTACTTATTTAAGTATGCACCAATATTTCCAGGATCAACTCCAGTATGATTCATTCAATAAATGTAAATATGAATGGGCAAAACATCTTTATATTGACATAATTGTACCTTACAATTTAGCCATAATAAAGGGATTTTGCCCATTTTGACCAATCCTAATTGAAACACGCGGATTTATTATATTTTTTAAATATAATTTCAAAATAAAATAAACAAAATCTCCAGTTCATTGTTTATTAAATTTATTTAAAAGAAGAAAACATATATTTCACAAAATACAATACCTACATATGAAAAATAAAATGTCAAAAATGATTAAATCATTATAATTAATATTTATGCATGTGATAAAATTCTTAGTTTTCTAGTAACTTTCTTGGCACATTTTATATCTGCATTAGAATACCTAAGTGTGTAACAAACACCAAAAAATATCACTTAACATTGCTCACGTACTAAACACAACTTGGACTGACTTTGACAGATAACATCATTTTGAGTGATACACAACTTATTTTCGCACATGCGCGTTACAAAACGGTACACTAAAAACACCAAGCTGTCGCTTCTGCTTGATCGTTATTCTCGGATATTACTAAACGATCTTACAAACAAAATGTTAGCTAAATATATGTTTTGCAGTATTACATTTAATAACTTACCAATTTTGCAATCCGTACTGAAAAATGCACTCCACAAACTGGTAGAAAATAATACTTTTGGCGCAAAACCAACCACACACCTCAAGATCTCGGCAACAAGTGATACAGTTTATATTTCGTCAATGAATTCTCCTAACGTGTGACTATTCTATATGAGAGATGGCGCAACTAGTTTCAAATGTAAATTAAAAGCAATATAAATTTTGTTTCACTGTGGCTCATGTTTCACTGTGGCCCATGTTTCACTGTGGCCCATGTTTCACTGTGGCCCACCCTCCCCTACATAACAAAGTTTTACCACAGCTTATACAATACAGCTCCACAACTCCTGTCGGCGTCTTTGATCTGGCGGTCGAGAACCAAGCAAGACGGAATGGTGCTATCTCTGTTAGATTCGAGGGAAAAGTCGGGCCCGGATTAAACAATTTTTTTATTATTGAAAAAATTGAAAACCTTGGCGTAATAAGGTTGGTTACATGCCATATTAAGTAAGTTTTGGGAAATTAAATTTTTAATTTGTTTTAAATCTGTCAAATATAATTAGAAACATTATTTAAATATAAATATTACGAAAAATAGCACATCTTTCGGATTAGAGGTAAAATAATTTGTATGTGGCTAGTAAAATCCTCGTTAACAAATGTTTTGAGCTAAAACAGTCACTTCACGACAAATTGTGGCTTGGATCCTTTTTACACCAAGGGCTTCAATTGTTAAAGAATTGTGTCACGCTCGTAGATGCAAATCAAGTGGTACCCCGTGTCTCTGGCAAGTGTTACTCTTCGCGCAAAGGGTTTATACCTAGATAAACGAATGCTTCGACTGAGGTCTGGGAACTCTATGGTATTTTGGAATTATAAAGAATTTGTGCTTTTATTTTAACAATATTGGTTATATTTAGATGTATTCTTATTAATTGAAATACAGATTTGTAGAAGTAATACTTTAACAGTTTTTATTAATATAATATATTCAATTTTTATCTGACCATACCGAAGTAGGGAATTTTGAAACTTTATAGTAATGTGAAATTTGAATTACAATATTACACGATATTACATAATTAGTACTTATTTTAGATAGGTACTAAATTTGTACTTGGAGAAAGTAATATCGATTTTTACAAGAAAACTTGAAAAGTAAATTAATTTAGTTCTTATTTCTGATGTAAAACTTAAACCAAGAAAACAAATAAATTGTAGTTTGTTCAACAAGGGTGGATATGATAGCCATATCACACAAAGACGAAGTTTGAGCACGACGTCGTAGGCGGAGTACTCAATCGTCTGATTGTGATATGAACAATCCACTCGATATGGTCAGTATATTTTTTCTATGACCCACTAACGAACATCTACAAATTTAAAAAATTATTTTAGGTTATTTAGACAAAATAACTAATTTTAAAATAATTTACGAAGTTGACTAATTTATAAAATAAAATAAACATGAAAAATTAATTAGTCCTCGGCCTAGATTCGATCCCGAGCTTTTCGCATGGAAGGCAGATGTTCTGTCCTCATCTTCACCGAAACTTTCAGGACTTTAGTTTTAATACTCGTAATTAAATTAGTATCATGTAGTTTGATTAAAATTTATTTTTTTTTAAATGTGGACATAATAAAAACAAAAATGCTATTATTTATCGAGTCTACACAAAAATTTTAATGTATATTTAATATCAATAACTAAAATATATATTGACAATTAGTTTAACAGAATTATCACTTATTTAAAAATTTTTAAATAATAGGAGTTGGGTGACCAAAATATGAACTGTGATTTGTAGATTTAATTTTGTTAAAGTGTTCTCACTACCTAAAATGGATATGAAATATATTCGTAGTTGAACGCAATAACATAATTTTTCGTTTTGTAGTATGTGCGTAGATTGGCTAATATCCATGCACAGATTACAAAACGAAAAAGTATGCTATTGCCTTCAATTGAACGAATATATTTCATATCCATTCTAGGTAGTGAGAACACTGCAAAAAAAATAAATTCGCCAATCACCGTTCATATTTTGATCAACCGACTGCTATTATTTTTAAAATTTTAAATAAATGACAATTCTGTCAAACTAATTGTCAGTATATTTTTTAGTTATTGAGATTAAACATACAATAAAATAAGTTATTCTTTTGGAAAACGTTAGCATGGATGACTAAAGGGTATTGGGTTAATTAATTCTAAAAGTGTGGTACAAATGTTATTTTTTGTAGCCAATTCTTCAAAATTATTTTAAAATATCTTTTCAATATTGAATATTAGTTCTACAAATTCATCATTTGACAGTTGCAGAATTCCAAATGTATCTGAATTGGCGTTATCATATGCCTTTTAAAAGCAATAAAAAGAAAAATCGTCTAATTCAACGTGATCTTTGTTATATTTAAGACAGGTATCGCAGGAGTGGATCCGCAAGGCTTTTATTAAAAGGTAACCACACACAAACCTGATAAAATTTTTCTGTAGCAATTCGTCTTTACAATAATTTAGGGTGTTAATAATTTCATCATAAAATAAAATACAAGGTGTTCCATTTAAAAAACATACATTTTAATTTTCCAGGCAAAAACGTGACACCCTGTATATCCAAAGATATTTTTAAAATATGTAGGTATTTTTCAAATCCATATAACTTTTATTTAAATTTTTCTTGCGTGTTTACAACAAAATAATGAACAATAACGCACTAATGAGACACCCTGTATAAATTATATTTTTAACAATGAAAATTTCTTATAATGTAGTACTTATCGGTTTGGGTCCTTGGGAAAACTAAAGAATGTTTTCTTGCAGGTATAACCCTTATTAAAACAGCTTTTGACTGCACCAACTCATTCTACTCACAGCTAAAGAGTCACCAAAATAATAACAGTACCTTTAACTCAAACAAAATCAACGAAATTATAGGCTCCACGAAATTATACAATCAACGAAATTATACGCACGACTCAACACCTTGCCTAAGTACGCTTCTGAACGCCAAAACCGTCTTTTCCCTTCGAAGGCAGAGCTTAAGCGATGCGCGACGAAATCGACGCAAACCGTTGCCGCCAAGAGAGTGTTTTAGCTGTATTGTATAAGCTGTGGTTTTACTACTCTAAGCGTCGATTCCACCGTTGTAATAAACGGTTAAAATGACATTGTTAATGTAAAAATGTCATTTTAAACTTCGTTTAACACAACGGTGGAATCGGTACTAAGTAAATCATGAAAGAAAAGAAATTTCGTTTCAAATTTTATTCATCAGAAGATATGATCGCTGTCGCATTGGACGTATAGAAGTTAACAAAATTTAGAAAATTATTAATAGTTATTTTACTAACAAGTGTAAAAAGCGTCACCTTTTTTTGCACGCACATAAGAGTGTCAAAAACAAAACAAAAATAAATTGAATTTATCAGTCGTTCATCAAAAACGGAATCGAAACAAAAATTTCCGCAAATTATATCGAAACCAAATTTTTCCATCCATCTCGTGTTAGAGTGTCCCTTTCATCCAGATTCGCTCGCGGTGAGTGTGTAAAGAAGGTTTTACGCACTAGAGAACGTTCCTTCGTTGCCCTTCGTACATAAGTAATTCGTTTAGTAGTCTCTTCGAAAGTCCTTAAAGGAGCATCCTTTCGGAACAACGCGTGGATAAGTAGGTAGTTCGATAAAAGGTTTCGATGAAAAGTTTCAGAGGGGATGGGGAAAGGAGTGTGTAAATCAGTGGAGGTTCGTAACAATGGTTAATATATGAAACTAATAATAAATTAATCTGGCCATTTGTCACCCATGGCGCAATTTAAACATTGTTCCTAAGATTTATGCACCTTTCTATAAATGATTTAATACACTCTTGACATATTATTGTATTAGTTTATGGTGTAGGCGTTACTATTGATTTGAAAGTTTTTATGTCAGTTTTAATCAACGTCAGTCATACTATTTTACGTTGTACATTTTGTAGCTCTTCAATTTTTATTTTTGTCAGGCATATAGTAATTTATTTCTAAGCTTTGAGGCATAAATCATGCAAAATTTTGTGTCCGAATTATTGTCCCCTGGCAAGCAACTCTCATTCCATATCCCATAAATCCCCGAATTGTAAAATTCTGCGGAGTTTGTATAAATTAAATAAAAATAAATTTTCCCTACAGACATTAAGCATCAACGCGTCGAGAGTGGCTCATACATCCATACCCATCAGGCAGGGGCAGCAACAGGCAATGCCGCAAGCTGTGTCATTTATTTAAAAACATTGCATATCTGTGATACGTCGGCGTATTATCATAGACATATTAATCTTGTTTCTGTGTCGTGCTCTTTGTTAATGTCTCTCCATATGATGGATACCTCGCAGATAATTCTAACGCGGCTAGACACTTGAATAAATGATTTGAGAGGACTAATAAGAAAATTATGCAAATGATTTGATAAAGCTGGTATAAGAGTATTGTATTGATAGTCGAACAGTACGGATGTGTCGAGTGATCTCTCCTAAAATTTGTGCAAAAAGAGGCCGAAATTAGCTGAGTTTTTTAAAGGCAAGTGATTATAAACATACCTACTATTTCAATAAGATTCAAATATTGACTAAGAATCTGCACTTAGATTGCATCTAAAAAAAGGGAAGTCAGTTTATTAGTACGGGTGATTAAACAAAAAAAAACAGGGAACAAATAATGTCTGAAAAATCAGCAACCTTAGAGGATATTTTAAGTGAAATAGTTAAAACTAGAGAAGATCTTAATACTCAGATAGTTCAAGTTAGGTCCGATATTAAGAGCAGCTTAGAAGCGAGTGAAGCGCGAATATTATTTAAAACTGAAAACCTAAAAGAGCGTATCAAAGAACTCGAAAAAGAAAATTTAGGATTACGAGATCAAGTGGAGGTACTCGAAAGAAATCAAAATAAAAATACCATTCTGATATTTGGCTTAAATAAACCCGTGGAAGAGCGATCCATTAGTTTATTCTGTGACGAGATAGGGAATTTGCTTGATATACAAATTTCAGAAGCGGATATAAAAGATTTCTACTCATTAGGAAAATTACCCCCTTAAAGTAGAATTATTAACAAACCATAAAAAAAGATTAATTTTACAAAATACGAAAAAACTTAAGAACCCCGGATGGATTATCGCGAATGATTTAACTGAATTACAAAGAAACAATATTAAATATCTTCGTGAGCGAATGAACTGTTATAGAGAAACTAATTCAGAAAAGTGCTATATCAGGGGCGAGAAACTTTTTATTGGAAATAAAGGATATTCTGTTGATGAGTTGGAGGATTTCGAAACTACAGAAAATACAACTTCTCATAGTGCGCCAGCGACCCCCACTCCTGAAAACCTTCCTGATGCTAGCGTCACACGAGAATTGGATAAAGTTCAAGAAAACGATGCTTTTCTACTATGGTAAATGTATATTCGGCTGCCATGCCTTTTAATCTACTTTTAATTTTAACGAATTTATTTCCTGGTCGCGCCTTATGCCTAATCCCACTTCTGCATTTAGCCACGTATATTTCATTTGGCAATTAGTTTCATTAAACCAGTAAACTTAAACTAAAGAGGTACCTAATTAAAATCGGATTTTAATAATTTTATTTATTTATATCTAGCTGGACTATTCACCATCATAGACTTTTGTTTATATTCCGTTAGGGAAAAGATAAGACCCGGTTTTTACTGTTTCTTGTCACAATTGAAGAAATGGTTCCTGTTTAAACAAGGCCACCTAGGACTCGATTAAACGACTGAATCAGAGCTATATTGAATTATTTTAGTAAACAATCAATTTGCTTTTTTTTTCTCCTGGGCTCGTCCGACTATGTATCTCCGAATAACACTGAAGCCTATTGGCTTATTGTGTTTTACGTTTTACCCCATGTTAGTTCATAGCACCCACTTTGTCACCTTTATTCCTTGTACAAGTTTGTACAGATCCTTGGGTGAACGGGTTCTATACGTTGTTGGATCAACCTGGGGTTGTCCAAAAAGAGCCTGTCTTTTGCGATCTAGAGCTTCGCATTCGCACAGTATGTGTTTGGCCGTTTCTGGTTTCTTGTGACATAGTCGGCACATGAGTTCCCTATTGTACATGCCAATTTTGTTCAAGTGTCCCTTTACTGGGGCGTGCCCAGTCATGAACCCTGTTATCACTTTCAACTGGTTCCTATTCATTGAGAGTAGTTCTCCAGTTCTTTTGGGACATGGTCTGCCTATGAAGGCTTTTCCATGTGCCTGTTTTGGGGTGTTTCCCCAATAATTGATATGTTGTTCCCGAATCCAAGCGTTTAAAACCCCGGACTGTACTTTTTGGTACTCCTGGGTTTGTGTCTGGTTCCAGTGTTTCTTCTGACCCTCTTTTTGCAAGTTCGTCAGCCTTTTAGTTGCCTTCGATCCCTTGGTGACCTGGCACCCCAAAAAAGTTTTACTCTATTTCGGTCTGCCAGTGTTCTTAGTTCTTCGATGCATTCCCATACCAGCCTCGACGTAACTTTCTGACTCGATATGGCCTTAAGTGCCGCTTGGCTGTCTGACATTATTTGAATATGCTGATTTTCGACAGCTCTTTCATTGTTCGTTTTTTCCTTAGATAAAAGAGACCAGAGATATAACATACATCGGTTTTAAACCTGCGCAAATGTTGTCAATTTCTAAAGAAGGGTTAACGGAGTGGGGGAACTGGGCGGCGACACGCGGCGACCCGAACTCTGTGACAGGGACCGGACTTTGTTTATTAGCATCATAATGAACTATTAGGTTTATTTAAAAGGTGTTTAATCGAATTTTGTATTATGAAATAAAATTAACGTGATTTTTTAATATCAAACAGATGCCACGACATTTTATGTAAAGAGAAGACCTTTTATAGAATAGTTCGTTAGCGTTTATTTACTACGGACTTTTCTGCAAGAGATTACAGTAAAATGTTGAAATAGAATATATTGTTAATAGAGCAAAAAATGTTACTCATTGTCTACGAGTATTATAAAAATAGCATGTGCGCAGGCTAATACTGCAAATCTACCCTTATGAGTTGAACATTATATTTTTTCTACGGCTATTACATATTATTAAAAATTAGTCAAAATGAGAAAATGCTGTTTTGTATTGTAACCTCAGAAAAAAGTAGATGAAGGCTTCTTTCTTTAGGAATATTAATTATTATATATATATATAAAGGATGTGTCACATAAAATTCTAGAAATGCATATGTCTGAAACCAGATAACATTTTAAAATTTAAATCTATTAAAAGTCATTTGATCGCTAGGGATGAGTGATTATCGAAATAAATTATCGATCATTGAAAATAATCGATTATTTTCAAACAATATATTTTTTGTCATTTCCTTTAAAATCGACTACTTGATTATCTTTGAAAAATCAAAAATAATCGATTAATTAAAAAGCCAATTAACCAATAAATCAGTGTTTACAAAATATAATATAAATAGAATTATCGTTTATTTTAAATAATCGATTATTTTCAAATAAACCATTTTTTTTGTCCATGGAAACAGATTATTCGATAATCTTTGAAAAATCGAAAATAATCGATTAATCAAAAATAATCGATTAATTAAAAAGTCGATTAACTGATAAATCGATTAAAAAAAAAACAGAATGATCGATTATTTTAAATAATCGATTATTTTCGATCAATCGATTATTATCAATAATCTATTTTTATTGTATTTTCTTTAAAATCGATAATTCGATTATCTTTGAAATACCAAAAATAATCAATAATTCCAAAATAATCGCCTAATCGAAAATAACCAATTAATTTAGAAGCCGATTCTATGATAAATCGATTTTCCAAAAAATAAAACGAATTATCTATTATTTTCTAATAATCATTTTTTCATATTTCCTTTGAAATTGATTATTCGATTATCGAAAATAATTGATTATTAAAAAGCTGATTATCCAATAAATCGATCATTTTAAAAAAATAACAAAAATATCGATTATGTAAAATAACCGATTATATTCAATCGATTATTTTCATATAATATCTTCGAAAAATCGAAAATAATCAAATAATTAAAAAAACCGATTAAACGATAAATCGATTATTTTGAATAAATCTACTTTTTTTGTATTTCCTTTAAAATCGATTAATACATTATCTTAAAAAAAACGAAAATAATTTATTAAAAACAGCGGATAAATCGATTTTCATTAAAAAATATCAGAATTATCGATAAATCGATTATTTTTGTAACCCCTATCGGTCGCTTGCTTTTATCTGAGCATTTAGCTCCAAAATTTAGAGATTCGGATTTTTTGATCCAGTTATCTTTGAAATCGCATTCGATTGTATAATAAATAAATATTGCTAAATTTTGGATTTTTTTTAGTAAACGAAAATTATGTTCGAGTTGTTTAGTGGTTTGTAATGTAACATTTTATTAACGTGACTAAGGGTCGATTCCACCGTTGTGTTAAACGAAGTTTAAAATGACATTTTTACATTAACACTGTCATTTTAATCTCCGTTTAACACAACGGTGGAATCGGACCTAACTCCTGTAACTTAAGTATTTTTTTTGGGCTTATACTAGATTACTTTGTTTTAAGACTGAAAATTCAATGTCACTTTCGATTTGACCGCAAATAAGATGAACCTTGAAATTTTAAGTAGGTCATCCTGTATTTCATCTAATATTCTTATAAAAATACCTTATACCATATAAAAATACCTTATTAAAATACCTTATAAAAATAAAATTTAGCTAGCAACTATGATTCTTTACCTCTTATTTATTTACCAAAAAGGGCTAAAAACTACCTTTAGAAAACATTCTTATAAAACTACTTTTTAAATACAAAATTTCGTTAGCAATAATGCCTATTTACTATTTATTTAAATTAAATGTTCAAAATTTTACCCTTTTGTAAATTTATGTAAGTAATATGAAAACTGATTTCTGATGCTTAATATTTATTGAAACCCCTTAATGCGGATCTGAAGTATTCAGCCCAGAGAATCATGGCGCTTTATGTCAAAACGTTAATAAATATTTACCGCTGAAAACGAATATATTCATAACAGTAGTACTTGTATTATAAGTACATACAATTTTTCAAGATACATCGTGACATTTTGAACTTGAAATTGAATAACTAGAACACTTTAAATTGCTAAAATACCAACAAATAAATCAAAAAACAGCTGTCAATGGTGATTAAACTCAGGTGGAGGTGATCGCTGAATGGAAATCGAAGCAATTCGGGTGGCGCCGTGCAACAATGATTTTCAATTGGTGGGTTACTTTGGCTTAAAATAGACAACATGCGCAGTGTGCAATGTTACATCTTCGGTCTCTTTAATCTAAGGTTTTTTCACATTGCAAAATTGCGTATACCTCGGCCTGAAATACCGACGAATGTATTCCTATAGCATAGCTATGGTTAGTATCAGGGTTTTTGGCGAATACTCCTGCCCCAGTGCCTTCCGCAGTCTTAGAGCCGTCTGTATACCAGGTTTGTTCCTGTCGTTGGGCATTGGGCTCCCTTATGGTGATCTCCGCTCTTTCCTGTATTAAAACCTCAAATGGAGTATTAAAAGAGTACCTCTCGGTTATGTGGTCTGATCTCATGTCTAGCACGTCTCCTGTCACTAACCTTGAGATACTCATGTGACCTGGCCTAATGTCAAGATTTCCCAGTGTATTCCCTAATCTGTCCCTTGTATCACATAGTGAAGAGGTGGGAGTCCTATTTATTTGCTTCTAATCGATACTAAGTTTTTCAAAATCTGATAAACGACACCGTAGTTATAATACTTTTATTAAATTAAGGTTCCTACTCGCCACTACCAGTTAGTTTATTGCAGAAGGTGTTGGATAAACCTTGCTTAAAATTACCCTTCTTTTATTATTATCATCATACTGTTATTGAACATTTAGGGAGAAAAGTTAATTTTTGCATTACCATAGCGAATTACGCCCTCTAACGGTTAAAATAGAAAGTTAATAATAATTTCCAGTGTTTTCTCTTGACTGACTTTGTTATATTTTGCTCTTTTTTAAGCTGCTCAATTAACCGATTAACAGATGGCTTGTAACAATCAATTGTCCTCTGGAAGGCTTTGTGCCATGCTTCCATGGAATTATTAGTCCGTGGAAGATTTGTTTCCAGTCTGTCGAACATATTCCATATTTTGATGGGAAATCTAGCCTGGACTCCTAAAGTCCTTCTGCCTACGTAGTTATCCTCCCAATATTCAACCAGTGATTTCAAATATCTTGGGAAATTTTCGATAATTATTTCGGCAGCAAATTGTACATCTCGCTGTGGAATGAAACAGAGCATATACCATTGGTACTGCTTTACCATCTAATATTGCGTGTATGGTAAATAATTGAGTAAAATGTTCTGGACATATCTTGAAAATACCGTATATGGCCCAGTGTGGATGTTTTTTCAATACACTTAAATTTTTACGAGTACCAAATACAAATATCCTATTATTATCTTCTTGTCCAGAATCCCATAGAAGGAAGGTTTGACCCGAGGTTTGACCTTTCTTTATTTGTTAATTTGCTTTTTTCATCAATAGTAATTTGTGATAACGTCTGATTATTTACTGTTATACTAGTTACTAGTTAATCAGTTTATATTTTTAAGATACCTGCTACAATTTTTATCAACTGAATTTATTTTTTGTTTCAATTCAAAAGGAAAGACTTTTGAGTGTCTCATTTAACTCAAAAACGGCTGATTTTAGAGAAAAATTCATTGATGCTTTTTTGTAGAGCGTACATTTTCCCATTGAAATTTACTTTTGACAAGCCGAGAAAATGTGAAATGCGCAATTTACAAGCAAAAAAGTAAAAAAAGGTCACTTTTTCATTAAAAATCGAGTTTTCTCGAAAACGGCTGTTGGAACCGATTTTAAAAAAATATATTGCGCCAATCTATAGCCCTTCAGAAATACTTTGACCAAAAAAAAGTCTAGTAAATAAACTTTTCATATAAAGTTGGTTTCCAAGAACCGTCTCTCATTTAACTCAAAATCGGCTGATTTTAGAGAAAAAAGTCATTGATGCTTTTTTGTAGAGCGTACATTTTCCCATCGAAATTTACTTTTGACAAGCCGAGAAAATGTGAAATGCGCAAGTTACAAGCAAAAAAGTAAAAAAAAAGATCACTTTTTTATTAAAAATCGAGTTTTCTCAAAAACGGCTGCTAGAACCGATTTTAAAAAATATATTGCGCCAATCTATAGCCCTTCAGAAATACTTTGACCGAAAAAAAAGTCTAGTAAATAAACTTTTCATTTAAAGTTGGTTCCCAAGCACCGTGATGTATCAGCACTCCGCAATTCTTTTTGAACCAGAGTTGTAAAAACCGATTCCAAACAATATAATCCCTATAAAGCAATTTCATTTTATTAGCTGAAACGTTGTATAGAATAGTTGCATAAATGTTTATGTATCAATTTTATATTTATCCTGTAAACTATCGTAAAAATTAATTTTCATAACAATTCAGTTTATAAGAATACAATAGTGCTTTGATAAATTACCATTCTATAAATATTAATATGTCAATGAAATAGAATAGTCCTGTAAGCTAAAAATTATAAAGTTGCTTTGCTAGTTGTGTGGTCGAGTAAAATAATTTATTTAAAAAAATATATAATAATTATACCACTAACCTTTAAATAAATACTAAACCAAAAATCCCCCAATGCACACATTAAACAATCTTCAAAACTCAAAAAATCAACATCTCCCAAATCCGCGCATCACAATGTACCAAAAGTGACAAATCCGAACGAAATCGTCAAACCACTATAAAAATTCGAACGAAAATACCCGTCAAAAATATTAAAAAACACTCGCGATCTTTCAGGAATCCGGGCGAATATCGGAGTAGTCCGTACGCGGACACTGGCAAGATAGGAACCGGGTTGGGGTTGAAGCTGAAGCGTATCGGGGTTGCTGCTGAAATTTCCTGAAAAACACGCTTGCTCAGTACGATAAACGGCCGGTCGGTTCGACACAACCGGGAATGTCTGGATGCTCCATTCAACTTTTGTCGTCGTAGATGAGGTTGGGATTCCAGATGTAGCGTCCGTTGTAACGAGGAAGATGGTCCTAATTGCGTAACCGATGCAAAGAGCGCGAACATGGCGCAGTCGTAGCGAGTGCAACAGGTAAATTTTTATGCAAGGAGTAAACATTATTTTTAGGAGTTATATAAGTTACGAGTTGGCCTATATAGGGTGTAACTAAATAAGTGTAAAACATTTAAGGGGGTGATTCCTCATCGAAAAAAAGATAGAATCTTTCATATACAGAAACTCAGACACACAGACACACAGACACACAGACACACAGACACACAGACACACAGACACACAGACACACAGACACACAGACACACAGACACACAGACACACAGACACACAGACACACAGACACACAGACACACAGACACACAGACACACAGACATACAGACACACAGACACACAGACACACAGACACACAGACACACAGACACACAGACACACAGACACACAGACACACAGACACACAGACACACAGACACACAGACACACAGACACACAGACACACAGACACACAGACACACAGACACACAGACACACAGACACACAGACACACAGACACACAGACACACAGACACACAGACACACAGACACACAGACACACAGACACACAGACACACAGACACACAGACACACAGACACACAGACACACAGACACACAGACACACAGACACACAGACACACAGACACACAGACACACAGACACACAGACACACAGACACACAGACACACAGACACACAGACACACAGACACACAGACACACAGACACACAGACACACAGACACACAGACACACAGACACACAGACACACAGACACACAGACACACAGGCACACAGACACACACACACACAGACACACAGACACACAGACACACAGACACACAGACACACAGACACACAGACACACAGACACACAGACACACAGACACACAGACACACAGACACACAGACACACAGACACACAGACACACAGACACACAGACACACAGACACACAGACACACAGACACACAGACACACAGACACACAGACACACAGACACACAGACACACAGACACACAGACACACAGACACACAGACACACAGACACACAGACACACAGACACACAGACACACAGACACACAGACACACAGACACACAGACACACAGACACACAGACATCATCGCGAAAATAGTCAAAACGGAATCAGGGGACCTCAAAACGTAAAAATCCGTCGAAAACTCAAGGTCGAAAAAAATCATGATTCCTATACTTTCCTTATATCTGTATACAGATAGAAAAGTAAAAATTTAAACGCAGTTGCTGCGCAGTTTTTAAAATTTATTTTAGTATTCAATTAAAGACGAGGCGATTATACGGAGTTATGACCTACCGTAATTCTTCACCATATTTTTATATTATAAAGTTATTGTCACTTAAGGCTGGGAAACGGACTAAAAATGGCGGCCGTTTTTGTCATTTTACAACGTGTTACTAAATCATGCTTTTTAGATTAATAAAGAAAAATTACAAGGAAATTGAGTTATAATTATAAACAGAAATGTTGTAAGAATGAATTGAATATACACATATTCGATAGTAACTAATCATAATTTCAAATTATCATTAAAAACTTGAAAAATTTTATTGCAAGGATGATTAAGCAAATTGTTTTCAATGAATTCTCTATGATTTTTTATTAACTATCCTACAATATGACGGCTTTCGGTCTAATAATTATTACAAAAAGCATGATTTCAATTTGCAAATTTTGTCACAATTTTTAAAATTGACGCGTTAATTATCATGTCACTTTAGTACATCGTGTTCACCACCAATGCGACATGCAAGGCTGAGTTAACATATGCATTGAAACTTGGGCGACAACTAATGGTTGCCAATCAGAAAAGTAAACGTCTTATGTCAAATTATTGGTTGACCAATTAGAAATGCAAAAGGCATGTCAAATTATTTCAAAGTACAATACGAACCGTTGCTCAAATATACTTGTATATGATAATCAATGATAATACGACGTTGCCGTTCTATGTATGTTTACAATGGTTTTAAAGATATTTATTGAGTAACAAAATCTTTCTCCATGGACAAAATCGGGATTTTTTTTGATATTACGATTGGAAAAAACATCGTAAACCATCATCTCTGGTTATTTAAAAACTTAAACCAACCCATATTAAATTTAACTACTGGATTTAGTTCTGTCAGTCTCGTTTAAAAAAGGATTTTTGAGCGATTTTTCAAAATTATTACGAATTTGACAGGTAAGTAACATACGTAGCCAACTTTTTAAATAATCAGAGGTAAATGACGTTTTTTTCCGGTCATAATATTAAAACAAATTGCCATATATATATATGGACCCAACTTTATTGCACTCACTGTATGTCATATACGTGTCATGAAGACTAATTTTAAGAATTGAAGCCAATGAAGTGGTGTACAAATGGATATTTTTCTGCAATATTAATTTTGAGTTTGTTTGAAGTAGTTATTATAATCAGTTTTATTAATGTTAATTGTATCGGTTTATGAGCAATTTTAATAAAAACTAATTCAAAACTTGCAAAAATACCGAAATATTTTTGTTTATTGCAAAAATAATTATTGATAGGACATGGGTGGAAGGAAATATAAAAAATAATTAGACATAAAACAAAAAGTAGTTTATTAGAAAAAAGATTATAGTATATTACAATAAAAACAACCTAAAATATAATACAGATATCAAAAATATTGGAAATGAATCCTTTATATATCTTTCAACATTAAATTTTTGTTACACTTTTATTCCTTGAGGAACTTTGAAACCAAACGACTTTTGGGAACACATGACTTTCCAATTGCACATCTTATTTCTCTTCCTCTTTCTACTCGGGACATTTGTATGATGCCCCATATTTTATAAGGTAAAAGTTTATTCACTAACTACTAAAACGTACTATCACTAAATATCCTTATAACTAATGAAGTCTTATAAAAGTAACCAAATCACGAATAACGAAAAAGCACAATAAAATAACAACACCCACTCAAAAATCTGCCAAAATTCAAACACGAAAAACGAACTGTTTACGTTTTGTCGTTTAGACTTCAATCCTTCGACATTTGAGTTTTTTGTCTTGTCAGTTGCCAGAGACTACCAGTTGCTTAGTTCCGAAATTCACAATAATCGATCCAATCGATTGTTAAGTTTCACAATTTCTGTCTAATCAACAAAAGCATGAGCGATCACGCTATTGTCAAGTTATATTTTTACTTAAGTAATATCATTATGCATTTTACCTAATAAGTAGGCATAAAAAATTAAAAATTCTTATTTTATTACCGAAATGAATCGAGGAATCATTTAAATTCTAAAATAATCGATTTATATTTATAGAAGTTTCGCAAATTTTTAGGTAAAATGTAAACAAAACCCTTCGAATTAGGAAAAACCATAAAGTAATAAAATTTCTACCCAACCATAAAATACCTTTCACTCCAACCCAAAAATTGCGATGTGGAAAAGTTCAATTGACCCGGTTCTTTAGGATTAAAATTATTATTATGACCGTCAAATATAGTTTACAAGTGAATACAATATACCAATAATGTGAATAAATGTTGCAATATTATTCTAAAGTAAAATTTAATGTTTTTTTTTCTTCTTGTTACATTTAACCTACTTACTACTTACCAACTAGGTACAAGTTTTGACAGATTAATTTTTTATGTAACAGTGCAATTATTAAATTGAAACTGGATATCTCAAAATATATTATTCTTCTAAAACATTTATTGGTTTCTGTCTACCTAGATTTGGCAACCTGGATATAAAAACAAGTACGCTTAAAAATAAAATTGTTATAAGAGCTACAGGTACAGGTATTGCCGTCTATGTACAATGTATTGCATATTTGCTTTGTTGCAAAACCGCTGGATCAAATGTCGCAGCCTTAAGTAAATATTAGAAAATATTAGGAGGATCGTATGTCTGATAGAAGATACATCCGCTCTAAGAACTTAAGTCCTTCATAGCACCCAAGAACATTTTTGCTCATAACTCGAAAAGTATTTGACAGTTTATAACAATCTAAACTCAAAAAAATAATGATTGAGAGTGAAAGCAGGTAGAAATACGACCAAATCGGAGGCGTGCTTATTATTTTTGAGAGGGTACAATTATTTAAAATATTCATACAATTTCTTTTATTTATTTCATGAAAACTTTGCAATATCGTAATTTACCTAATTGTTGTAGTCATTAGTGGGGCTTTATAAAAACGGAGTAATAATTGTGGTAATTATAGTACGAACCAAATAAATTAAGAATATTAATAAAAATCACAATATATATTTCAAATTAAAAATAAGAAAGATACCTAATCAGGGGTTGGTTTGGTGACAGAAACAATATTATCAATTTTAATAATGAATTTAACTTTATTTCACAAATTAACGTATATTTATATATTATGTCGCGGCCGAAGTCAGTAAGGAACTGTCTCTTAAGTTTCTTCTTACACATACAGAAGTATTACTTAAATTTTAAATTAAAATCATAATGACGGATATTGCATATCCAATGCAATTGATATTTTTATTTTGTTCTGTTTAGTTATTTTTAAATTTTTATATTTTTCAATCTTTTTATATTATATTTAGTTTTTAATTTACTTCGCTTTGTCTATAAAATTTTTGTAATTTTTCAATGACAATAAAGCATACCTCTATATATATCTCTCTCTCTCTCCCGGTTTACCTGCAGTTCCTCGAAACTAGCCAGCCTTACCCAAGAAACCCTAATTGGGTTCGGCCAACATTAAAAGACATTATAAAGCTTAAATTACTATTTGATTGGTACTTAAATCATAAAAGTTTACACGCACCTATCATTTCGGAAATCCCTAAGTAAGATAATTAGTTTGGATATAACCTACAGGATTATGTTTTCTTGACCGCCAAACATAATAATAATAATGTTTATTTCAAATTTATGTAACAATGTACAAATTGATACAATAATAATAATTAAATAAATAATCATTTGTATCCTGCTAAGACATTGTTCATGTCTGTGTACAGGAATTAAAAATACAAATTTATATAATAATTTCTAAATGGTAATAGTGAATGGTAAAAATAAAAATTATACTTAAATATATAGACTTCTTTTTGTGTAGAAATTTTCTTCTAATCTTCAACCTCAGATTCGTCACTGCTGCTACCGCTATCATCAAAGTTAATTATGATTGGTTCAATATTGTGTTCAATACGGTTGTCTACGTCCCACATTTTTTGCTCTTCTTTTAAAACATGCTGAATGCATTTCTTCCAGTCTTCTGCAGAAACATTTTGAATGGCTTCTTGTAGGTAACGTTGCACGTCCACTAATTTAAATGTTCTGTTTTCTCGTGACACATATCCTTTTACTTGCGCCCAGATTAATTCTATTGGGTTTAATTCGCAGTGGTACGGTGGTAACCTTAATACTGTAATTCCACGACTTAACGCCATTTCATCCACTGCGAATTTTTTATATTTGTCTCTGTGTAATATTGTTAACTGAAGTATTTTTTATATTGGATGTTTTTATTAATTAAACATTATTGAATTGCTCGTTTTTTCCATGATTGTTTCGGTAATGATTCTAAATACCGACTATGATATGGGGCATTGTCCATGACGACGACAGACCCAGGTTCCACAAGTTGAATGATGCCTTCAAACCATTTTTCAAACACCTCCGCACGTCGATTACTTACTAACTTAACTGTAAAACTTACAATTCACACCGTATAATTCAAAACCCGATGTTACGCTCGTGGTTAGAAATACACTACTGAGAACGTCATCGACGAGATGGATTTTACGCGTAACAGACAAAGACACAAATATCGCTCCGTACACCGATGCCATTAGTTGTAACAAATACTGAACAATCCATAAAATAATTAATTTTAAATGATCAAGAAATGTATAAGTATTACTCATTACTGATTTTTGTTATAATTAATATCTTTTATTAGTACTATGATTGTATATTATCTATTATTTGCCACAACTTACAGCTCTACTACTTACTCTATTTTGATTCTGCTAAAAACTAGTAAGGTAAAATTGAGATATGACAACACGGTTCACTCTCAATCATTATTTGTTTGAGTTTAAGTCTTATTTTCTAGGAAAGTTATTACTCTAAAAAGCTATGTATTTATTATTATACAGAGTGTTACATTTAATCCAGTTAAAAGGTTTAACTGGAAATTAGCATCGCATATACAACAGTGCAAACTATAAAAATATAGTACCAGTAAAAAAATTTCAAATTTTTTAATTTGGTAAACATTAATTGTATTTGTAACTTGATAATGTCAAAAGCAAAAGTTTTGTCTTAGTAATATTTGCCTTTTACCTTATGGTACACATAGTGTACGTCTCAATGAATGTTTCTA
Organism: Psylliodes chrysocephalus; assembly: GCA_927349885.1. Classification (NCBI taxonomy): domain Eukaryota; kingdom Metazoa; phylum Arthropoda; class Insecta; order Coleoptera; family Chrysomelidae; genus Psylliodes; species Psylliodes chrysocephalus. The sequence continues at coordinate 7,818,399 of OV651813.1, forward strand.
GTGTTAAAGTGTTTTATTTAAACAGTGACGTTTTAGTGCATATCATATACTTGTATGTACTAATCTCGTTTTCTTTATCCCAGTGTTAAACGTGTAAGTTGTTTTCATTTTAAAAAAACTATGTACTATTAATAAAATGCCGCAGTGTGATATCACTGATATCTGTAGTTCCATCATATCTAGCAGAAATAAACAATCCATTTCTTGTGATGGGTGTAAAAAACAAGTTCATTCGACATATATTGCTAAGGACGTCGGTTTCACAGCTTATACAATATATTGTATAAGCTGTGGTTTGGTAGAGTTTCATTTGAACTATGGAATAAAAGGATGGGGAGGTGTCTCAAAAGTGTACCATAAATCATTGCAAATATGTCAAACTATATTACGTCCAATTTAACACAAGACAATATTTAAATAGAGATCGACTAAAGACATACGAACATAGTTATGAGACAAGATATAGATATAAATATGTGATACCCTTAATGACCAAGGATAAAGAACATAAGAGTTATATGTACTTGGGAACCAAATTATTTAATAGCTTACCCGACAATATCCAAAGACAAACAAACTTAAAAACTTTTAAAAGTATGCTTAAGGATTATGTTAAAGGCAGACGTAGAAAAGAAATACATGACATGACTTAATTGAATAAAATAATATCATTTATACAAATACTTACCAGAGTCGGATACAGGAAAAAAGTATCCGAGTACCGGATACGGATACTTACAATGTATCCGGATACTTTTTAGGATACTTTCACCTAAAAAGTACTCGGATACAAGTATCCGGATACTTTTTTCGGATACTTTAAAGGATACTTTTACGGATACTTTTACGGATACTTTTACGGATACTTTTAAAGTAACTTAAAATACCATTTTCATACCAATAGTTATAATTATGCACAATAAGATTGATTACGAATAACAATACTAGGCATAAATAAATTATCGAAAATGGAAAGCGATATAATAGAAACAGGAAAAAACTACTCAATAAATTGTTTATTATTTTTTTTTATTGGTACCCTGTTTTACTTATTTAAAATACGCCTCAGCGTGCTTAAAACGAACTTTAAAGAAGGCGCGTTTTAAAGTTACCATAGCAACATCAACAACCCGAGAAACGTGATGTCTAAATGCCAACTTTTTAAATATTGATCTGACAGGAGTGGCTTGTAATATCAAACAAAATAGTTCTAAGAAATTTTTTAAAAAATTTATTCACACATATCTAATTGCAACAGTAAAACGTCGAGACTTCACTGTCTTAGATGGTCGGATAGTAATAAGCAATACGCTTTCTTCTTCTTTGATATCAGCTAAGCGTAAATCGCACAATTCGCATCTTCTACAAGAGCCAAAGATGCCACAAATAGCAACCACCTTCAAAAATAAATACGTAATGTCTGGTGCATCTGTGAAAAAACTTCCGCAAATCGTCTTTCTCGAATACATATGCCTTCTTGACTATCTCAACGATTTTATATCGACCCCTTTGTTTATTCTCTACATACTTTGTAATTTTGAATGGATAGTCCACATAGTCGATACTTTATACTGTTCCGACATTTTCTGGAGATAAGTGAGAACAATTCGTTCATCTATATTTGTGATTATTTGCTCTTCCATCCACGTGTTGAATTTATCATATTCTTTTTTATAAACCGCTTCGGATTTTTGTGTTATTAAGCGCGATTCTGCTTTATTATTTAAATACTCAATATTTGAACTCATTTTAAACAATAACAACTGTTGCGACAATTAATCTTACGTGACAGATTGAAAATAAATTTTTGTTTGTCTCATTTTCATGACAACGAGGTATACTGATGTTACATCACAAATTCAACCATTTTCAGTTATTAGTTCTTATTTCCATTTTTTTGTAGAAATAATATCAATATTTAGGATTTCAAAAAAAAAAATAGCGTAAAGTATTCGTGGATAACTGGTCTTTAAAACACTTGCTCTATTTTGAGCACTCCGACTGCGCCGTCGTTTTCGAAAAATCGCGCGTGTTTTAAAGACCGTTATATCCACTCATACTTTAATATACTATTTATTCTGTGAATATAAAACAAAATGAACAATAAAACATAAAGCGCGTGTAAATAAAACGAGTCGCGCCTGAACCGCTCTAGGAACCAGCCAGTGTCGTGTCCATAAAAATATAAAGAAATAAGCTCGTTGTTGGCGCGACTTGCCATGTTTATGCAACATTTCGATATTCTCGTCAGTGTCAGATGTATTAGACAATCCATTTTTTGTGGATCCTCTGACGAGTGGTATTTGGTAGAGTCGAGAGTGTCGAAAGGAGGAGGAGTAAGATATTGCTGAACGTTTCGTTCCGGCATAGGCAAAGCAGGCTCGTATATTTGATCTTGTTAGATCCGTATATTTTATTGATGTTGATGACGACATAAATACCACATGATCAGTAACATTATGAACAACAACGTTATACATGTATAAGTACATTATAAAACATATAATCATTCAGCTATTATTATATCATTTTACTTTTAATATTTTTATTAAATGGAAGTAGGTAATAACCCGCTGATTTTATTTATATTTATTTGTCAAGAGATTTAAATGAAATTTTGGAGAAACATTTTACACGAAATTCTATATTCTCTTTTATTTTTATATTTTTTTTATCTAAGCTGATTTTCCCAGAAATTTTTTTATTTATACCATTTTTTAAAAAACTGGATTTGAAAAAAAATAGATACTGAACTATCTTTAAATTCCAAATTTCTACTCTTTTTCTATTAAGAGGAATTTATTCTTCTATTCTATTTCTCAAGCGATATAAATGTATTTTGTTTACACATTTTATGCGAAATTCTAATTGTGTCTTAAATATTGTAATATTGAAGAAAACGTATTCTATTTCTAATTATACAGAGTAGCTCAAAGTATTTCGATTATATATTTTAATAGATATAATATGGATTAGATCAATTATGATTGTGGTAAATAATTTAAAAGTATACGAATGCCGAAAAAAGTATCCGGTATCCGGATACTTACAAATTTGGTCACGGATACGGATACCGGATACAAAATTTGAAAAGTATCCGGATACAGCTTTTGGATACACCTAAAGTATCCGGATACTGTATCCGGATACAGAAGTATCCGGATACTACCCAACTCTGATACTTACCCACTTGTACATTAGATTTTTATAATTTTATGGTTCGATTTAATGTTCTTATAAGATAATATTTTCTAACATTAGGTAATATGTTTTTATATTTTTAATGTTTTTTGCATTTTAAATAATTTTATATTTTTAACGTTTTTGAATTTTAACTTACAATACTAATACTAATACAATTATACTTCTAATAGTCACGTACAGGACATGTCAATATGGCTTCTGTGACTTATTGTTTATTATATGTTTTTTATGTATGTATATTTTTAAATTATATTTTTAAACTTATTGTTTCATAATAATAAACATTCATTCATTCAATATTAGGGCTAACCAGTTCCGACCTACATATAGAAAATGGTGTCACATATATCTGCATCATCTGTGAGTGCAGTGTTTCTGGATAACACTATATTTAACCAGCTGCTTATTAAAATCGAATGACACGCGTCGAATGCAAAATTTCTCTTTCGTCATTTTCCAGTTTTCCACATTTCAGTATCACTTTCGTGCCGAACTGCAAGTGACACCTTCACGCCACCTCGATTAATGTAAATATAGTCCCTAGTCTACAGGTGGTTCTCTACAGGGAATGCAGATACCCCCCATTTCGACCTTCTGCCTTCGATCGATTTCTATGTAAACCTTAACTCTGAAATGGATCATGATTACTTGTGCTTAGTAAATAATGGTATAGGGTGAGGCAAAAATAACTAATAATAAGACAAAGAACAAGAAGATGCAAAAATGGGTCAGTAGTTAAAACTTGTTTAAGGTATTTTGTTGTCATTTCCTAATAAAATGATACTTAATAGAAAAACCCTCAGCACACATTATTTCAGAAGTGTTTCAGAAATATTTGAAATGTTTCAAACATATAACATTTCATGCACAAGTTTCTGAAATATTTCTGAAGTATTTTAGTTAAATATTTCACTGAAAATGTTTCTGGAACATGTTATAAATGTTACACAAAAGGTTACAAAACGGGTTATGTTGTAAAAGGCCAAGGCCTAATGAAAAATTTCTCAGTTTTATTTTCTATTACTTCTACAGCTCTGATTAAACAGCACCTAAGAAGAGCTTCTCATCTTGTTTTCTCAGACAACACAAGTACGTCCATAAAATATTCTCAAAATATTCTTAAAGAATGTTGTAATATTCTTAGAATATTCTATCAATATGCCAAGAATATTCTTGGAATATTCTATGAAAATACAAAATTGACTGTTTCTAATATTCTATGAATATTCTAAAAATTTTGACAGTTTAGTTACATTATTGAAATTTGATTATTGGATTTATAAAGGTGAGTTTATTTAAACGGCTTATTTCATAATTTCGATGATAATTTATTGTTCATTAATTAATAAGTTATTTTGAAATCCATGTTCTAATTTTTTTATAATTTTACATTTTAAAAATGATAATTTTCGTATGGTAACACTGTCTTACTACATTTAGTTACTTTTGATCTTGTTAAATTTACCACTATCATAGAACAACTACTTTTAGAATGGAAACTGCAATGTTAAAATTCGAGACAGTTTTGTAACGCCCGGTGAGCGTTCTTTGAACTATTTGGCGGAAGTGGCGCCATCTCGCGGTCACTTTAGTTAACATAAAACGCGGGAACATTCAAAATGGTCATTCAATATTTAGTTTAAAAGTGCTAGTCAAATTAAGATTTGTTCATACAAACTCCTTTTTTACGTTTATTGTAGCAATAAAATTATATTTGTTACATTAAAGCAAAAAATGAGTAGTATGAACCAATCCTAACTTGACTACAAGTTGAATTATTTTTACAAAAAATTAAAAAGCATGATCAACAAAATTAATTTATTAAAACAAAAAAAATATACAAAATAGAATAATTAAATGTAGCGTGTTAATTAGCTGGAAAGTTAAGTCATTATCCACAGAGGTTGCTTCCCTCATTAGGCCGTTTTGGCTTCCACGATGCAATTATTCCACTCCAAACGGTTTGAAGAAAGTTCGTACTAGAACAAAATAAAAAACAGTATAAGTAAGAACCTGAATTAAATCAATATAAAAATCAAATGTGTTAGGCAGCAGGGAAAGTGAGGCATGAATACAAAAAGGTGAAGTGACTATTACTTCCCTGATTAGGCCGTTTTGGCTTCCACGATGCAATTCTTCATCTCCTAACGGTTTGAAGAAAGTTATGTGTGTGATTAAATTTAGGTTTCCCTTGGCTACGGATACTAGGTCCATTCGCCTTGAAGAAAGTTCGTACTAGAACAAAATAAAAAAGCAGTATAACAATCTGAATTAAATTAATATAAAAATCAAATGTGTAGACAGCAGGGAAAGTGAGGCATGAATACAAAAAGGTAAAGCGACTATTACTTCCCTGATTAGGCCGTTTTGGCTTCCACGATGCAATTCTTCATCTCCAAATGGTTTGAAGATAGTTCGTACTAGAACAAAATAAAAAAACAGTATAAGTAACAATCTGAATTAAATTAATATAAAAATCAAATGTGTAGACAGCAGGGAAAGTGAGGCATGAATACGAAAAGGTAAAGCGACTATTACTTCCCTGATTAGGCCGTTTTGGCTTCCACGATGCAATTCTTCATCTCCAAATGGTTTGAAGATAGTTCGTACTAGAACAAAATAAAAAAACAGTATAAGTAACAATCTGAATTAAATTAATATAAAAATCAAATGTGTAGAGAGCAGGGAAAGTGAGGCATGAATACGAAAAGGTAAAGCGACTATTACTTCCCTGATTAGGCCGTTTTGGCTTCCACGATGCAATTCTTCATCTCCAAATGGTTTGAAGATAGTTCGTACTAGAACAAAATAAAAAAACAGTATAAGTAACAATCTGAATTAAATTAATATAAAAATCAAATGTGTAGAGAGCAGGGAAAGTGAGGCATGAATACGAAAAGGTAAAGCGACTATTACTTCCCTGATTAGGCCGTTTTGGCTTCCACGATGCAATTCTTCATCTCCAAATGGTTTGAAGATAGTTCGTACTAGAACAAAATAAAAAAACAGTATAAGTAACAATCTGAATTAAATTAATATGAAAATCAAATGTGTAGAGAGCAGGGAAAGTGAGGCATGAATACGAAAAGGTAAAGCGACTATTACTTCCCTGATTAGGCCGTTTTGGCTTCCACGATGCAATTCTTCATCTCCAAATGGTTTGAAGATAGTTCGTACTAGAACAAAATAAAAAAACAGTATAAGTAACAATCTGAATTAAATTAATATAAAAATCAAATGTGTAGACAGCAGGGAAAGTGAGGCATGAATACAAAAAGGTAAAGCGACTATTACTTCCCTGATTAGGCCGTTTTGGCTTCCACGATGCAATTCTTCATCTCCAAAGTGTTTGAAGATAGTTCGTACTAGAACAAAATAAAAAAACAGTATAAGTAACAATCTGAATTAAATTAATATAAAAATCAAATGTGTACACAATTCGGTACACAACAATACGGCATATTTCAACTTTTAAACAAAAAATCACCACAAAAATTTAAAATAAGCTCACAATTGCCAGCAAGATCTAGTAAACAAATTGAAAATTAAAAACACAATTGAACAAGACCAAGTTGACAATACAATAAACAATAATTTAGAAAATACTTACTATTTATTCTTTCAGGATCCAGGACACTCCCAAATAAAAACAAACAAACAATAATTATTGATAATTATGATATTAACCACAATAAATACTGGTAATGGATGTCAACGACCAATGACAAATGACACTGACTGACACTCCTCCCCCAACTCCCACTCATTCCAGTCTTTCCACCATCAATTGTAGATTTCTGTAAATTGTTGTGTACAGCGCCATCTAGAATCAGTTCCTTGAAACAAAAATATAGTTTCAGCTCGGGCTATACCAGTTACCGATACCTGCAGGGTTATTCTACTAAATAGTGTTGTGAATATCCGTATCTTTTTAGTATTCGGATAATACGTATTCGGAACCAAGAGATATTCGGATTCATCATCCGGATACGTATCCATATGTGTGAAATCATAATACGCAACCGTAAATACACCGCGACCTTGGGAATCGGAATCGGGCAGTGTTGTCAACCCTAGCAGAATTTATGTTTGAGAGTGAAGTAACAGGAGCTTTTAATGTTTTAGAATAATAAACACAAGATAAATCTCAAATATTTTGTTTTTTATCATAATATCAGAAACAAAATTTCTCATTTATATTTATATAACTTCATGTTACCTTTAAAATATGCAGTGCATGCCGACTAACCGATTATGAATTGCAACAACGCTAGACGATTCCGAATTCTGATTTCGTATCCATAGTTCGTATCGGCTACCACCCGCAAAACCCGATTCGGCTCTGTCATAACAGAACTTGCAGCATTCGATTCGTGTATTACGATTTTGTTTCTGTTCTTTTTGATACCGAATTCGTATTCGAATTTACACTATTGATTCCGGAATATCCGGATCCTTTTAATATTCGGATTCAACGGATTTTTGGATACGTATTCTTACATCACTACTACTAAATTTATAGCCCGGCTACAAGTTGGATTTTGGCTTGAACTTTATATATTCCTACTTCAAAATCCAACTTGTAGCCGGGCTATAAATTTAGTAGAATAACCCTGCTGACCACTATAATATAATAGTCTAAATACTTAGATGAAACTTTTTATTTTATTTCTTTGAAGACTTTTATTCATTAACTTGATATTCTTGGGATTTCGTGTTTCATTATAATATACATGCTACAAGGGCATATTCTCAGAATATCTTGTGCTATTTGGGAAGGACGGAAAGAAATTTGACCATTGCCGATTCGCCTCTTTCTCTCTAGTCTTCATAACCTAGTGCCATCAATGATATCGTATTGGAAGATAAAATAATAAAATAGAAGAAAACTGGTACAATATAAATTCTGATTAAACAAAAACGTCATAGATGTAACAATTAGGCATTCCAAACAAATCAATTACCAGTGGGCAGGTTTGATATATCTAAGGGTGGCGACACATGGTGTATTCTATATACTTTACGTAAAATCATGAATAATGGATTACATTTAAATATTTTATGTCAAACACAATAAAAATAATATTTAAAAAACCCACCTATGCATTTCTTCATAAATTGGCAGGCTTGGCGAGTACTACTTCGAATAAAAATAGCGTCCAAGTTGCAAGACTATGTCGCTACCCCCTTAAATACACAAGAATTTCCCACTGGCACCTATTGTTTGACAGGTCGTTGGAATGCCTAATATTGTACCGTTGTATGAATAAATATAGTAGGGTAACCTTATGGACTTATCATTGGAGGACGATGGACATAGAATGTAGATGGCGATACTGTACTTATGTCCAAGTCAGGTCTTTAGGTCATGTCTGTGCTTGAGTATAAATTATAATTTAAAATCTTCTTTTTCATTTCTACTTGTCTTCGGTAATGTATTTTTATAGTTACAATTTACTATTTCAAATTATTACAAAAGCACAGAATTCAGGGTATTTGAAGGTCACATAAAATGCGAAAATAATCGATATAATAAAATAAACCAGTTTTTGGTTGAAAAAGATTGAATTAGTTGAGATTGGGTGGAATTTTACTATAATAGGGAACATTTTTTTCTACATTGTGGTTGGATTTTGGATATATCGCTGATGGTTAATTAAACTTGAGTTGTACGCTGTTAATTTATATTCACTTTTATTTAATGGTATCATCAAATTAAGAATAGGACATGAACAACTGAATATTATTGTTCAAAATGAGACGAATAGACGAAAATAAAAAATGTTTGGATAAAATTTTCTGAAATACAGGATGTTAAGTTGAAAATTAAAAAAGTAATAATGGGTAAATACCTATATAGGTAGTTATAATTTTATTATTCAATATAATTTTACTAAAATCGGCACTGACAAAATTTAACTAACAGATTTTTTTGCTGTTAGGTAAACTTATAACACAATACCAAACACGTTTAGTGAAATTATACTAAGTAATAAAAACATGTAAGCCACTAATTTTCAGTTTTCAACTTTTGACACCATTTAAAAACGAATCGAGTACCAATTTATGGTAGGCACATTTAGGAGTATTATTTTCGAAAGGCAAAATTAAACATTTTTCATTGTTTTTTTTTTGTACATGGAAATACTTTGCTGCATGTCTGCTGCATTTGCTCAGGACGTTAAGTGCTCAACTTTGGGTTTCGTAAAGATCAGTTACTGACTACTACTATTTTTTTCTGAACTGTTATCAAAATACTACAAAATTTAGCAGAAAGATTGCATTAATTATATTTTTCATATTTTTTCCAAAATAAGAAAGAATGTTTTTATATGTAATTAGATCTGAGTTGGAAAATCCAAACTTGAATGCTTAACGACTTAAGTCTTGAAGGCACTTATATCAAGTTAATTATCTAATCAAATATGTGACGTGGCTTTTTAAAATACCATCATTGTGCGCTTCACAGCGTGTCCATCTTCTACAAGAGAAAAAAGGAGGAAACATTTGTAAAGTTGCCTTGTACAAATGTGTACCAAAAGAGGGCAACTGGCTCTCGTAAGCCTTTTTTGTTTAATCGTCTCATTATTTTAACATTAAGCGCCACCAGCATGGGAAATATATGTTAAAGTTAGTTTTAAGAACTTTTAACATTCAAATAAACAAAAACAATTTATAAATCTATTATTAAAATCCGTGTTGGAACAAAACATAAAATTGTTGAATTTGAAAGATAATATTCTAAAAATGGAAAGGATTTCAGTCGAGAGCCAATTGGACTGAATATTCAGTTTAAAATCGATTTTCCGGCCTATAAATCTTCAATTGTTTCAAAACGAATAAAATAAAGTAGTTCTGTCTAAAACTAAAATAAATTTGCTATCTCGAAGTCCCCATCGATTATTTCCAAACTTTTCTTTAACGTCTTAGTTGTAAGTTTTATATTACATTTTCTTTAATTTGCTATTTCTGTGGAATCATTAATTTTCATTTGCATTATTGTTCTTCTAAAAAAGCGAATGTGACTCACGTTTTGCTTGATTGGCTTTAATTTTTGAGATAGTCAACCAGTCAAAATAAAAAAAAAATCAAAAAATAATAAGACATTAATTTATTTATTTATTCAGTTTTGTCTGAGCTAACTGAAAGGCTGTATTCTATAAACAATGAAAAAGAGTGATTGTTGTTTTGAACTACTTAAAACATTTTCAGTTGAACGGCGTGCGTGATTCAATTTAAAAATACTTTCCAGAATAAAACCACGTGTTACAGTTTTGACTTCATTTATTACTAAACAGCCAAGTCATATACAAAAACGTTAATCCAAAATCTAAATTAAAAGTAATAACAAATAGCCTATCTACTAGGGTCGGTAACCAAACATATAAACAGAATGGGCGGATTTTGTTCATACTTAACATTATACTCACGCACTGACACTTAACCTGGATTAAATATAACTGTAAATACTAATATTTTACAAACAAATATACTTTTCCAAACAGTGATAAATTATATAAAAAAAAATGTTTTTTTATAAGATTTTCTTTTATGTTCAAAGTTAGGACTTTATAATTATTGTGTCATTCATAGAATTCTGTACTAAATAAGAGCACTGATTTTGGAAATAAATTTTAACCATTTTGGCAAGTTGCTGAACCTTGTAACATTGCATAATGAAATATAAAGACTAACTGAATATGTCTGCCACAGATAGACCACTTGTAGGTCTATTGATTTCGTCTTGAGCTATTCCTAAAGAGTGGAGCTATTGAAAACTTCCTTTCAAGGTGATTTATTTCAACACTCAGAGCCAGCCGAGAGAACATTTTTTTCTTATATTCATGATCAACAGCCAAGATACATTTGAAAGTCGCTAATATATCCCTGTGACTATTTTTTTTTAATTTGTTTTCCAGTGTTGATTGATTTTTCCCTGATTAGTGTGATTTTCTTGTTCCTTAACTCAATATCTTGCAAACTGTTGATAGTTTTGATGAAATTTTGTAGCAAAGCTTGTTCAAATTTTGAAAACTATAAAAATATTCAGCTATTTTTATGGTTATAAACTTTTCCAACACTTAGTCCAATTAGAGGTACTTAGATTACATGCAACATTTTCAGAAGCTTATTCCTTTTTTGTTTTCTACTTGGAACTTTTCAATTTATTTAAAACATTGGACATTGTTATAAGTTGTTATTAGGTATTCTTTGTTATTGTTTATATATTTTGACATAACCGCACATAACCAAAATATTGACCAAAGTCCTTAACCACTTTTGGCACTTTTTATCACCTTAATCCAAAAATTTTATTCGTACGGTTTTGTCAACTGGAATAAATTTTCATTATTATGTTTAATTTTTCATATCTTTTATCATAAATTGTTATTTTTAAATAAATAAAGATGTTTTTAACTATAATAGGTAGGTGATAGAGGCCATGTGCCTGAACGAAAAGAAGACGTAGATGGCGTATCTGCATAGCATTAAAAATTGACTACTTCATTAAATCGTCACTAGATGCCGCTCGAGATTGCATCCAACACTTTTTACTGTTGCATTATCCTACTATATTATCTTCATACAACGATTGTACCGTTGTATGAAGATAATATAGTAGGATAATGCAACAGTAAAAAGTGTTGGATGCAATCTCGAGCGGCATCTAGTGACGATTTAATGAAGTAGTCAATTTTTAATGCTATGCAGATACGCCATCTACGTCTTCTTTTCGTTCAGTCACATGGCCTCTATCACCTACCTATTATAGTTAAAAACATCTTTATTTATTTAAAAATAACAATTTATGATAAAAGACATGAAAAATTAAACATAATAATGAAAATTTATTCCAGTTGACAAAACCGTACGAATAAAATTTTTGGATTAAGGTGATAAAAAGTGGTTAAGGACTTTGGTCAATATTTTGGTTATGTGCGGTTATGTCAAAATATATAAACAATAACAAAGAATCCCTAATAACAACTTATAACAATGTCCAATGTTTTAAATAAATTGAAAAGTTCCAAGTACAAAACAAAAAAGGAATAAGCTTCTGAAAATGTTGCATGTAATCTAAGTACCTCTAATTGGACTAAGTGTTGGAAAAGTTTATAACCATAAAAATAGCTGAATATTTTTATAGTTTTCAAAATTTGAACAAGCTTTGCTACAAAATTTCATCAAAGCTATCAACAGTTTGCAAGATATTGAGTTAAGGAACAAGAAAATCACACTAATCAGGGAAAAATCAATCAACACTGGAAAACAAATTAAAAAAAAAATAGTCACAGGGATATATTAGCGACTTTCAAATGTATCTTGGCTGTTGATCGTGAATATAAGAAAAAAATGTTCTCTCGGCTGGCTCTGAGTGTTGAAATAAATCACCTTGAAAGGAAGTTTTCAATAGCTTCACTCTTTAGGAATAGCTCAAGACGAAATCAATAGACCTACAAGTGGTCTATCTGTGGCAGACATATTCAGTTAGTCTTTATATTTCATTATGCAATGTTACAAGGTTCAGCAACTTGCCAAAATGGTTAAAATTTATTTCCAAAATCAGTGCTCTTATTTAGTACAGAATTCTATGAATGACACAATAATTATAAAGTCCTAACTTTGAACATAAAAGAAAATCTTATAAAAAAACATTCTTTTTTATATAATTTATCACTGTTTGGAAAAGTATATTTGTTTGTAAAATATTAGTATTTACAGTTATATTTAATCCAGGTTAAGTGTCAGTGCGCGAGTATAATGTTAAGTATGAACAAAATCCGCCCATTCTGTTTATATGTTTGGTTACCGACCCTAGTAGATAGGCTATTTGTTACTACTTTTAATTTAGATTTTGGATTAACGTTTTTGTATATGACTTGGCTGTTTAGTAATAAATGAAGTCAAAACTGTAACACGTGGTTTTATTCTGGAAAGTATTTTTAAATTGAATCACGCACGCCGTTCAAGTGAAAATGTTTTAAGTAGTTCAAAACAACAATCACTCTTTTTCATTGTTTATAGAATACAGCCTTTCAGTTAGCTCAGACAAAACTGAATAAATAAATAAATTAATGTCTTATTATTTTTTGAATTTTTTTTTATTTTGACTGGTTGACTATCTCAAAAATTAAAGCCAATCAAGCAAAACGTGAGTCACATTTCGCTTTTTTAGAAGAACAATAATGCAAATGAAAATTAATGATTCCACAGAAATAGCAAATTAAAGAAAATGTAATATAAAACTTACAACTAAGACGTTAAAGAAAAGTTTGGAAATAATCGATGGGGACTTCGAGATAGCAAATTTATTTTAGTTTTAGACAGAACTACTTTATTTTATTCGTTTTGAAACAATTGAAGATTTATAGGCCGGAAAAGCGATTTTAAACTGAATATTGAGTCCAATAGGCTCTCGACTGAAATCCTTTTCATTTTTAGAATATTATCTTTCAAATTCAACAATTTTATGTTTTGTTCCAACACGGATTTTAATAATAGATTTATAAATTGTTTTTGTTCATTTGAATGTTAAAAGTTCTTAAAACTAACTTTAACATATATTTCCCATGCTGGCGCTTAGTGTTAAAATAATGAGACGATTAAACAAAAAAGGCTTACGAGAGCCAGTTGCCCTCTTTTGGTACACATTTGTACAAGGCAACTTTACAAATGTTTCCTTCTTTTTTCTCTTGTAGAAGATGGACACGCTGTGGAGCGCACAATGATGGTATTTTAAAAAGCCACGTCACATATTTGATTAGATAATTAACTTGATATAAGTGCCTTCAAGACTTAAGTCGTTAAGCATTCAAGTTTGGATTTCCCAACCCAGATTCAATTACATATAAAAACATTCTTTCTTATTTTGGAAAAAATATGAAAAATATAATTAATGCAATCTTTCTGCTAAATTTTGTAGTATACAGTTCAGAAAAAAATAGTAGTAGTCAGTAACTGATCTTTACGAAACCCAAAGTTGAGCACTAAACGTCCTGAGCAATGAAAGTTTATGTCAATGTTAATTATCTAATCAAATATGTAACATTCGCATTTTCTATAATTTATTTTTTAAGACGCCTTCGTTGAGAGCTTCATCATTGTAGGACATGCAGCAGACATGCAGCAAAGTATTTCCATGTACAAAAAAAAACAATGAAAAATTTTTAATTTTGCCTTTCGAAAATAATACTCCTAAATGTGCCTACCATAAATTGGTACTCGATTCGTTTTTAAATGGTGTCAAAAGTTGAAAACTGAAAATTAGTGGCTTACATGTTTTTATTACTTAGTATAATTTCACTAAACGTGTTTGGTATTATGTTATAAGTTTACCTAACAGCAAAAAAATCTGTTAGTTAAATTTTGTCAGTGCCGATTTTAGTAAAATTATATTGAATAATAAAATTATAACTACCTATATAGGTATTTACCCATTATTACTTTTTTAATTTTCAACTTAACATCCTGTTTTTGAGAAAATTTTATCCAAACAATTTTTATTTTCGTCTATTCGTCTCATTTTGAACAATAATATTCAGTTGTTCATGTCCTATTCTTAATTTGATGATACCATTAAATAAAAGTGAATATAAATTAACATCGTACAACTCAAGTTTAATTAACCATCAGCGATATATCCAAAATCCAACCACAATATAGAAAAAAATGTTCCCTATTATAGTAAAATTCCACCCAATCTCAACTAATTGAATCTTTTTCAAACAAAAACTGGTTTATTTTATTATATCGATTATTTTCGCATTTTATGTGACCTTCAAATACCCTGTATTCTGTGCTTTTGTAATAATTTGAAATAGTAAATTGTAACTATAAAAATACATTACCGAAGACAAGTAGAAATGAAAAAGAAGATTTTAAATTATAATTCATACTCAAGCACAGACATGACCTAAAGACCTGACTTGGACATAAGTACAGTATCGCCATCTACATTCTATGTCCATCGTCCTCCAATGATAAGTCCATAAGGTTACCCTACTATATTTATTCATACAACGATTGTACTAATCTATTTTGTCTTTAATTTGCTCATTTGAAATGGTATTGCCATCTAGGACGTACAAGTGCAATTTAAAACGGCAAATGAACAGAAACCTGTATTGAGTCTTCGTATCTTGAAATTTGAAATTTATTGAACATTTTCCGTTTATATTGAATAATTTTCTTGCATGAGGTAAAAACCAATGTAATAAATACAGGGTGTCCGAAAATTTTTGGGACATAGAAATTCAATTTCTATGATGTATTTCATAATTTTAATTCATGAATTTCCATTATGTTTTTCATGACAATGATAAACGTATTCCCATTATGAAAAACATAATTGAAATTCAAGAATTAAAATTATGAAAAAGGTACATAATAGAAATTCAATTTCCATTATGTATTAAGGGTTAACTACAATTATGAATTTCTATTACCTATGTAAGTATTTCATAATTTTAATTAATGCATTTTTATTATGTATTTAATAATTTTAAATCGGCAATTTTTCATAATGGAAATACGTGTAATAAAATTATGAAAAATAATTTTAATTGTTTGACAGAATAATTACGGAATTAAAATTCTGGAAGAGAATATATTTTTGTTGCTGTTTAGGCCAAGTTCAATTTTGTTTGACATATCATCACGATTTTTTTTAGGTTAGAAAATTGCATTATCGATTTTTTTCATTCGAAGTAATAAAAGACGTCACTTTAAATTTCTATCTCTTTATGTCAACAAATTTGTAACACGATGAATTTATAAAACGTATGTCACTAATGAATATGTGGCGGCAACTGACGGCAACACTGTCAGCTACTCCATGGCTACTAGAGTACATACAGGTCCGGTATAAGCCATGGAAAATAATAATTTAATGTTTTGATCGAGTTAAATAAAATATCAAAATTAAATGTTTATTTTTAAGTAAACGACATTTTTAAATGTATGTATACGTCTCAATCAAAAATAATATAGGCAATACTCAAGTGTATTATACGAGTGTACTGGACAAGAGATAATTTTACCCTTTACTCCAGTTTTTTGTAATAAATTGGGCTAAGCCATTTTACATTCATCTGCATAGGGAGCGATGTTGCAATTTTTCAATTTTTAGTGTCTATTCCGTCTGTTCAAATGGCAGCATCTTATGGGCCCTACATTTTTAAATCTTATCACAAGAATCCTGAAATAATTAGGCAAAAATAAAAGAATGTATGTTGCGTTTTAACTTCTAAATACTATAAAAAATGATGGAAAGTCCATAACTTTTAAATATTTGTTAAATATCACTTATTAAAATATTTTGCATTAAAAGTAAAACAAACCATAGACTTTCCATCATTTTTTACAGTTTTTTTAACCCATTTATGAAAACAGTTTTTAAAAATATTATCGTTCAGAGCTGTATTTCTTGTGATAAAAAAGTCGCCGTCACTTGTCATTGAACTTGGCCTTAAACCTCAGATAAATACGATTTTATTAAAATACCATAACGCTACGCCATGTAGGTATGCAACCAATTATATAAATTTGTGATAAACGTGTTGCCTATCGACAAATGATTAATATTGTCATTATTTTTTACAAGGTTAAAATCGGACAAAATAACATAAGTTAAAGATAATTCAAATTATAGATAATGAAATAGAACTAACTTAAAAATCATCGAGTTATCAGTTACATCAGTATTAATTAAAATTTCAGAGGTTTGCTTTATTGGATTTTCTTCTTTTGTGCGGTAAGTTTATAACCTATTTTAAATGTTTAAAACAAAACAGTCAGAGTCAAAAGAAAAGAAATCTCTATTTGTTGGTTGTGTTTTGTTTTTATATGCCGGGTTTGAAAATCCACATCCGATGCATTTTTTACATCTCGAGCGTTTGTTTATCCACATCGGACACATCTGTCCAATTACATTTACCTATACTGAATCACGTGATGAAAGATTTACTACATCCGATGTGGATTCTCAAACGCGGCATTAGTTATAATGTATACAGGGTAGTTCAAATATGTCTAATGTCGAAAATATTAAAAAATATTTTTTTAATAAAAGTTGTTTTATAGTGCATTTTAAATTTTATGGTAGGTAGATAACTTTGACAACTTAGGACAAATACGGAGCTCCTCAAGGGGGCCAATTTTTAATTTGTTGAAAATGCAATTTTTTTTGGTTGAAACCACTGATCTGTATTATTTTACTGGATAGGATATAGGCTATATTTAACACACTAAACATCCGTTCCACCAAGGAGACCGGAAGTGCAACACTGCTGGCCGATTTGGGCAAATTATGGTGGGATCACATAACTGAATTTTGGGATAATTTGACGTACCTAACCTATAATTTGATTAGTTTTTCTTCTTATTCTTCTTCTATTCCTTTTGCAGGCAATGTCCTTCGGGACAATTCACCCATAATTTGATTTTTTTTATGAAAGAAAATATAAAAATGGAAACGTGAAGCATATTGTGTCTTCACGAATGAACGTTTATTGTTTATATCATAGTAATGCTATTCGATACTACCTAAATAAATAAAAAAAAATCTCATCGTAACTTGTTGACACAATTAAATGACAAATGTGATGACAACTGGAAATAGAGGATATGTTAAATAACATCCGGTCCGCCATATTATTTGCCCAAATCGGCCAATTTTTCGGAACGTTTTTTAGAGGGCTATATCCTATCCAGTAAAATAATAAAGATCAGTGGTTGAAACACTGTATTAATTATTATTGAACCGATATACCTATTAGTCCATTTAAAATAACGGTAAAAGGTCGAGAAACGCCGCACTTGACGAGACCACTTGTCCCCTACGTATTTTGGGGCGCTGATTATGAAAATGAAGGTTAAAACTGGCAGCAATGGTTGGAACACCCCTTAAATTGCAAAAAAAACCCTAGATAGGGGTGTTTTTTGACTGTATTTGTTGTTTTGTAAACTAAGCAATCTTATATGTTTTTTGGGGCGCTGATTACGAAAATCGGGGTTAAAACTTGCAGCAATGGTTCAACCACCCCTAAAATTGCAAAAAAACCTAAATAGGGGTCGTTCAACAAAGTTATGTATTTTAAAAATCTAAGATTTAATACTAATCTACTTTTTAAAGAAGATATATCTTTTTAGTCTAATCATTCATTTATTTCAAAACCGCACTTACCTGCAAACACCTGGCCATCATTATCATACTAGAACTAAAACAAAAGATTATATACAAACAAATACTGCTAAAAAAAACCATAGGTATAAGATATTTCGATTTTGCAGCATCCCGCTTGTTTAACTTCCTACCTGATATGTATAAAATTTATATAAGAACACTTAACTCAACTAATATCCTAAAATCGACTTTTAAAACTTATATGAAAACATTAGGATATAAAGAAATAGATAAAATAATTGAAAATGAGTAAAAAAAAAAACAAAATAAATCTTGTTAAAAAAATAAACTTTTTAAAATCAAAATAAAATAAATGTAAAAAACTAAAGAAACACAGAAACTTATGTAAAATAGATTTAAGTCTAGCGTAGAAAAAATTGTATATTTTATTGTATTATACAGGGTGTCTGTAAAAGGTCTTTACAAAAACATACCACATATTCCTTAGACCAAAATAAGTCGATTTAAGTAAAATTACCTTAATACAAAGTTGCTTCGTTTGGGCTCCAGAGGACCTTGAATTTACAATTTTTAAATCGTTTTTCCCATATAAATTTAAAACGGCATATGCGATTTTGCTAAAATTTGGTATATTGGTAGAGTTTTATGTGGCAAAAAAATGGTATTAAAATTTTGTCCGATAATAATACATAGGCGTAGAACTTGATTTTTTAAATAATTGCACCTTTAAAAATTCTACGTCAATGGAAGAAAAGGAGTTTGAGTATGAAATTTAGATTGCGCAACTCATTTACTTTAAAAAAGTACTCTTGATAAGACTTGATTACTCTCATGGTTTTCGATAAATTTCTGTTTTAATAATTTAGAGTGTATAGGATTCACAAAAATATTTATTTACAACATAATCAAAATAGAGATTTTACAAAAATTGTTTAAAATGTTCACCATTTTCACGCATACAAAGATTTATACGTCGAAGAAAATTAAAATGTATCCTTTTCATAACTTCTTCATCACCTCTAAGATTGCTTATTGCATCTTGAATACGTTGCCAGAGTTGTTCCTCATTTTCTACAGGTTCCCTATAAACTGTAGATTTCAGATGTCCCCATAAAAAGTAATCCATCGGTGTTAGGTCTGGGGAACGTGGTGGCCAGTTTGCAGGTGCTTCATTACCTCTGCCTATCCATTTGTGTGAATATTGTTCATTCAAGTGGTTTCTAACGTTTAAAGAAAAATGTGGTGGAGCTCCATCTTGCATAAACCACATATCTCTCCAAAGTTGGAGAGGTAAATCTTCTAACAATTCTGGCAACGTATTTTGTAGAAAATCTAAATAATTTTCTCCAGTTAATCTTCGTGGAAATATGACAGGACCAACAATGAAATTACCAATTATTCCAGCCCACACATTAATTTTGAATTCGTGCTGAAAATGGTTTACCTTTATTGCATGCGGATTTTCAACGGCATAAACATGTTCATTATGGGTATTAGTTATACCTCTGCTTGTAAAACCCGCTTCATCGGTAAAGAGAACCTTCTTGACAAAGTTTGGATCTCTTTCTCTTTGCATATTAACAAATCGACAAAAACCCAAACGAATTTGAGGATCATGGACTAATAATTCTTGTACTGGCTTCTTATGGTATGGATATAGCAATTGTTCTCTAAGCACTTTATGAACGACATCTTTACTTACTCCTAGTTCCCTTCCAATTCGTCTGGTGCTTAATTCTGGATCTTCTTCAACACGTTCTAAATGTCTTCTTCAGCTTCAGGAATCCTTACAAAACGTTCTCTGCCATTATCAACAGTGTTGGGAGCAAAGGAACCGGTCTCCCGAAGACGTCTCTCAACAGCAGCAAAAGTTGGGTGGCTAGGTACACGACGATTTGGAAACCTTTCAGAGTACATCCTGACACTCTCTCGAGCATTTCCTTCACAAAATCCTAATGTCAGTAACATATCGGTATATTCTGCATTGGTATATTGTACAGCCATATTAATAAACCACGCATTTGTTTTTTTAATTATTGAGTCAGATAGAACACTTTCAATTGTTAACAAGAGATTAGTTGTTAAAACTTGACAATATTTTTATTTAGATGAAACTATGGAAACCAACAATAAATGTTTTTATATACGTATTGCAGGCAAATAATTAATATTCCTCAAAAAATCGTACATGGCAAGAATCGAGTATTTTTGTTAAAAGTCTCGAGAAGAAAATATGAAAAAAGGACATTTTTGTGTTTTTCATCGTATAAAATTTTGTCCGATAATAATACATAGACTTGATTTTTTAAATAATAGCACCTTTAAAAATTCTACGCCAATGGCAAAAAAGGGGTTTGAGTATGAAATTTGGATTGGGTACTCATTTACTACAAAAAAGTACCCTTGATAACACTCGATTTACTCTCATGGTTTTTACAAAGTTTGTATTTTAATAATTATTGTTTATGTTCTAAAATTATTAAAATGCAAATTTCGTCAAAACCATGAAAGTAATCGAGTCTTATCAAGAGTACCTTTTTTAAAGTAAATGAGTTGCGCAATCTAAATTTCATACTCAAACTCTTTTTCTTTCATTGGCGTAGAATTTTTAAAGGTGCAATTATTTAAAAAATCAAGTTCTACGCCTATGTATTATCAGACAAAATTTTAATACCATTTTTTTTGCCACATAAAACTCTACCAATATACCAATATACCAAATTTCTAAATATACCGGATGTAGTAATCAACATTTTAACTTCACTGATTAATGAATCCTTTGAAATTGGTCTCTTTCCTAACTGTCTAAAAGCAGCTATAATAATCCCACTTCATAAAGGTGGCGACAAAACCAAAACCTGTAACTATAGACCTATCGCGTTATTGCCTACCTTATCGAAGATAGTAGAACGGCTAATGAAAAACCGTCTTTTGTCCTTTCTTTTCAAGCATAACATCCTCACAGCTCATCAGTATGGCTTTCTACCTAAAAAATGCACTAGCGACGCAATGTTTTCCGTTCTTAATGAAATATACACATCACCGCTTCAGTATTTTGTGACTTCGCAAAGGCCTTCGATTGTGTAAATCATGATATTTTAATTAATAAGTTACAAATTTATGGCATACGGGGTTCTCCTTTACAATGGTTTAAAACTTACCTAGAAAATAGAAATCAACAGGTGCGGGCGAATGGTGAGGATTCTACAAATCTAGCAATAAGCAGTGGAGTACCTCAAGGATCAGTATTAGGTCCAATTTTGTTTTTATTATTCATCAACGACATCATAGACTTAAGAATAAGTGGTAGAATTACTTTATTTGCTGATGACACCAGTGTAACCTGGAATAATTCTAACATGCAGACATTACAATCTATCATAAGTGAGGATCTAGTGACTATTAAGTCCTGGTCTGATTCGAATGGACTTTGTTTCAACACCAGTAAAACTGTAGCATTGTCTTACAGAGGTACTTTACAACCTATAACTTTAAACAATAATCTGATCCAAACGGTGACTTCAATCAAGTTTTTAGGTCTTTATATAGACGATTCTCTAAAATGGTCTGCTCATATAGATACCTTAGCAAAAAAATTATCCTCCGCATGTTTTGCCATTAAATCGGTTTCTAAAGAGCTGACTCCTACTGCATTAATAACCTACTTTTCCTTATTCGAATCTCACCTTCGCTATGGTTTACCTTTCTGGGGTTCTTGTAGCTTATACCTTTTCGAATCTATTTTTAAACTGCAAAAAAGAGCAATCCGCTATGTATTTGGTTTAAGTAGTAGGACACATTGCGAAAATTACTTCAAAAATTTCAAAATTCTAACCCTTCCTGCTCTATTTATTTTCGAATCCGTCTGCTTAGTTCGCAAGCACATTCAAAATTTATCCGAAAGACCGACTCGTAGATATCCTACAAGAAATTTAGAGACTGATGTTTATTTAACAATGCCCACTTCTGACCTATTAAAACATTCCATTACCTACAATGCCAAAAAATTGTATAATAACCTTCCGATGCAATTAAAATCTATAAATACATACGATAAGTTCCGAAGACTGGCTAAAGCTTTTCTTCTAGAAAGACCATATTACACAGTAGCAGAATTTTATAACGTACCTTAGACATTTGAGTTCCACATACAATGGCATTAATTAAATAATTAAATATTAAAGTTTAAATTTAAATTTAAAAATTAAATTAGAATAATTATAATGACGGATATTGCATATCCATTGCAATTGTTATTCCTATTTTGTCTGTTTGTTTTTTCTGCTGTTTAGTTATTTTTATATTTTTATAATATGTTTAGTATTTAAGTTACACGCTTTGTCTATAAAATTTTTGTAAATTTTTTTACGACAATAAAGCATATCTCTCTCTCTCTCTCTCTCTCTCTCTCTCAGCAAAATCGCATATGTCGTTTTAAATTTATATGGGAAAAACGATTTAAAAATTGTAACTTCAAGGCCCTCTGGAGCCCAAACGAAGCAACTTTGTACGAAGGTAATTTTACTTAAATCGACTTATTTTGGTCTAAGGAATATGTGGTATGTTTTTGTAAAGACCTTTTACAGATTTTGAAGTCATCCGTGCTCAACCTTTATGGTCTTAATGGATTACACTGATGAAAATTCTTAAATCGATTGTCATGTATTCTGTATTTGAACAGTATGTGTTGTTTAAAAAATGAAAATGATATGAACTACAATCGTGGAATATTACTTTTGTTTTTAATTATTAGTTATTTTATTGAATGTATTCTCCTATACAGGGTGAGCCATTAGTGCGTGGATGGAAGATTGTGGGTTTATTAAGGTACATTTTTAAAATTCATTTTTGGGGGATGGCATAGGATCTCTAAGGCTACAACTTAAAAATATTTTCGATGAAATTCCAATTGTTATACAGGGTGATTTATATCAAAGTTATGTTTTTTTAATAGGAACCCCCTGTATATTATTGCATATTTGGATTACTCGGTCAATTTTAGTGTGACTTTATGTATCACACATGGTATCTAAAATGAGTCGTTAAGCAGAAATTTACTATTTTTTCAAAAAGTAGATGTCTAGTAAAAATTGAATATCGCAGTTATTATAAAACTTAGAAGGCCGTGACTCTACAGTGTTACTAAGCATGAAATGTACTAACATTTGCCAGACGGTCAAAATCAAACCCTTTTCGTGTTTAAAGTAATCGCTACGCCAATTTACAAAATTTCAATCCAAGATAACTTGATTATTTTAAATGGGACTACCAAATTTTTTCATTTCATTACATGCAGAATTCGATTACCTTTCTATTGATATAATAAAAATATATTGATACTTATTTATCTTTTACAGATTTATTTTTATTTAAAAAATTCTATTAATTTACAGTATGTTTCAATTTTTAAAACCTTTTAATTAGTAGGCTGTGAAAACAAAGTAAATTTGTCACTTTTTGTGACATTAGAAATTAGTTATTAAAACTCTTTGTAATATTTTAGTGTATTGAAATAAAAAACAACCTTTAGAATAACCTGTATTTCATCCACTAGCTGATATAATTCAATAATATAAGGTACATATTTCAGTCACAACGAACAAAAATAAAATATATAATCAATTCGCTTAACAATAACAATTTTTTAAACCCGCCCCTAACCAACTTTAATACTATCTTTCCTATCCTTCTTGCCGGGATTCAACTTTTGCTCCCTAGACACGAAACTCTGCAACAATTTCGACTTTTTCTGCAACTCGATAACCAAAGTGTTCACGTGCTCCTCCAAAAAATCGATCTTTTCCGATTTCTTAGCGCTGATCTTCTGCAATTTCACTATGTGCTCGATCAAAGTCTGTTGATCGATTTCGGGATTATTGGGCCTATCTACGGGTCGATCGGATAGAGAAGAATTTGAACTACTAGTACTGGTCGTACTGGATTTGTCCAATACCTCCATTTTCTTGTGGCAATGCTGTAATTCCCTATTCACCTCTCTTAAAGACATATCAAACTTTCGTTTAATTAAAACGTTCTCGGATTTCTGATCGCTCGCTTCCTGTTTGAATTCCTCGCATAATTTCGTCACTTCCTTCAATCTTTTGTTCAAATCCTCATGATCGGCTTTATATTTAATACGTTCTTGATTTAATTGCGTAGAAAGACAGTTAGCTCGGGTTTCGTGCTCCTTAACTTGCCTCTTCAGTAAAGTTTGCTCGCAACTCAATTGTTGTACTCTGGTTTCCATCGAAGTGAATTCCGATTGAAGTCTGACGTTCTTCTCGGTTAACTGCTGCGTGAATAGTAACAATTCAGCTTCGCGCACCCTACAGGTCTCCATGTCGGCTTCCAATTCCAAGTTTCTTTGCTTCAACAAGGTCATTTGCTCGTTGGAAGCCGCTAACTGGTCTTGTTCGTGTTTTAATTGGGATTTCAGTTGTTCCAGCTGTACTGATTTGGCTTGTAAGTGAACGACGTCTTGGCGTTGCTGATCGGCGCAGCCTCTTAGTTCGCTCAGCTTCGATTCGTTTTCTGATCTGTCTTTTTCTAAATGCTGCACTTTCAGTGATAGAGCGTTGTTTTCTTGTAACATTTCTTTTTGTTTGGATTGCAAACGTTTTACTTCTTTTTGCAATAAGTTCATTTGTTCGTCTCTGTGGTTTTTCTCGTGCTTTAGCAGTATTAACGAAGCTTGTTGTTCTTTAACTTGTTTGTCCAATACGAAAGCTCTGTTGTCTTCGGAAGTGTGAAATGATTTAACGGCATCGTCAGCTTCTTTCCTAATATTATCAATGTTATTAGTTAGTTCTTGATGTTTTGTAGTTAATAGTTCTAATTTCGCTTGTGTGTCTCTATGGTTTTCGATTTCTGTCTTCAAATTGTTTTGGGACCATTTCAATTTGTTCTCCAGCGCGGCTAGGTCCTGTTTCTTTTGCTCCAATTCCTGTTGGAGTAGCTTGTTCTCGTAATGTTTATTGTCCAGCATTTGACATATTCGGGATTTTTCTGAGTTCAGAGTTTGGATACGGTGTTGTAAGATTTCGAGTTCTTTTTGCGTTTCGGTCAACTTCTTGTCTATTGATTCTTTTTGCTTTTGTTCTTTGAGGATGTTTTTTTCGGATACGGCATACCTAGAAAAGAAATTTACAAATGTGTACATTTCGTGATTTTATATGGCGTTCAGTTTTTATTTAAAACGAGCCTTGATTTTTGGATAATTCATTTAATCTTTTTATATTTAATATTTAGGTATACTTTTTGAATGACAGTAAATACAGAAAAGATGCTAAATAAAATACAAATTCATCAATTTTGTGATTAGTTGATTTGTTTAGCTTGCATCTTTTTCTTTCTTGCTGACATTTGTCTTATAGCTCAATAGATACCCACCCTTTAGTTGATTAAAATTTGTAATTATCCATGAATAACAATGAAAAGATTTAATATAATACAAAAGCGGAAAACGATCTTTGATTTAAAAAGAAACTGAACAACATGTCTCAAATTAATGGTAAATATTAAAGGTAAATAGACCATTATTGTATAGGTGAAATTAAGACAAAAAGTTTTTAACATACATGGTGTTTCAAACGAAGGTAGTCACATTGGTAGGTTAGTTAAAGTACTAAAAAATAAATATGGTTAGGGTAGTAGACAATTTTGGTATCACGTCAGTATTCGAGATACCTGAAATTGTGTTTTAGCAATTTAAAGTGTTCTAGTTATTCAATTTCAAGTTCAAAATGCCACGATGTATCTTGAAAAATTGTATGTACTTATAAGTAATACAAGTACCAATGTTATGAAAGATAAAAAATACATTCGTTTTCAGCGGTAAATATTTATTAACGTTTTGACATAAAGCGGCATGATCCTTTGGGCTGAATACTTTTTTTCTACTGTATATTACGATGTTTAAATACTAATCTTTATTTTTGGAACATCTTATATAACTTAAAAAATTTAGATTATCCCTCGTATACTAATAACTAAATTCGGTAAATATTTCGAAGACGCCCTTTTCTTAAAAATACATATTTTCGTACAAAATTTACATTTTAGGCTTTAGGAAGAAGAATATAGTTTAAATATACTACCGGAAACCCCATAAATTAACCTTTTTTTTTTAATTCCATATTTAAGGCTTATGAGTGATTATTTGTGTAAACTTATTCATTAGAATTTAGAATTATATCTGTCATGCTCGGTCAATTCAAATATGCGCGGTGTTGCCAAGTGTTCAATCAAAATTAACGAAAAAGAAATATAAAAAAAATGTACCTTAACTTCATACACTTCCAAAAGCACTTCTATTAATTTATTTCCAGTTACATCTGACAATTTATTTATTTATTTTGACTGAATTGTTGTAGTACATAATAATTAAATATTAATAGTACATCATCAATAAAGTAATAAATAATGTACTTTTCGAAAACTTCTAAACAAAATTATTTTGTATTATCCAACTATCACACTAGTGTGGAAAATCACTTTTCACACAAGTGATGTACAATATTTTTCCTACGACCACAAAATAATTTCATCAAAAAACATAACTTAGTTATTTTAAAATTATTTTAATAATAATTGTTAAAGATAAATATCTAAGATCTAATTTACAACAATTTCAATAATTTAACAATCATCGATTTTAGTATTAATATATACATTACATAGATCAAAATAAAAATGATGCGTTTGGCATTTTGTGACAGCTGATGTGGAAGTAGCATATTCGCACACGGGTGGAAAGTAAATTCTTATTTATACGCGTGTGATATAGGGCACTTTCCATAGGACTACATAGTGTGATATGTCATTTTCCTAAGTGGTCGTAGGAAAATATTATTACCAATGTATCAAATGATCTTTACAATTGAAATGAAATGTCTCTCATAACACATAATCCATTATATTCTCGTAATATCATCTGCGCATGCACAAGCATGGAATGTGTTATTACAGCCGTGTTGCCGTTTGGGTGGAAATTTCTCCATTGGATGGAAATTTTGACTCTGGTGGGAATTTTGGGTGGATACAATATTTTTGGGGAATTTGTTCCCATAATGACTTAAGCACAAATTAATCTTAGATTTCGTCGTTTTAATAAATAGATAATATTTATTTATTACTTATGGTTAGTGATGTGTTAATCAAGACCTGACCATGACATTATGACATGTTTTATGTTTTGACATAAGACATGTTTTATATTTGGCCATAATGACATGTTTTTGTGATTTGATAGTATTTGATGATTGGATTCGTTTTATTAACTAATTTTTAATGATGGATATATGGCTTATAAAAATAAAGCACTTGACATAGTGAGGCAAAAAATCTCAAAGTCCGTGTCAAAGCAAAGTTAAGCGACCGTTTTACTTCTAAAACCAACTACTTCTTTGGCTAATGCCTAAAAAGGCATTTGCATCATATCAAAAGGAAAAGAGCAGAGATTAAAAATAATTTTCAACATTTAGATAATAGATGATTTTACCGGAAGACATCTTGAAGTTGCAAGGTCGTTGGAAATCTTTGCGCCATCTATAAGTTTGCATAACAACTAATAAACTAAAAAAGAAAACTGTAAATTATTATTTTGGCAATCTGTCTAACATTACGACGGCGTCAACATAAAGAACCCCGCAATAATCTTATGGAAATTGGGTTGTAGATTTTGTCATCCTGAACAAAAGTCTCCATGGGCACAAAGTGCCAAAATTAATATTTTGGCAGCTACGGAGCTGCCAAAGCTCCCCTGATCCGTTGCAAAACTATTCATTTTCAATACTATTTACAGATGTCAAAAGCATATTTTAATTATTCTAATATATAGGGTAATGTTTTTGAGGTCACTGGATTCAATCCTCATGTCAGATTGGACAAATTGACCGTCGACAGCTGTCAATTCACGGTCAACGAGGAATATAAAAGTAAATATCCTCTTTTCACATTGAGAGTTTGGGTTTTTGAGGTCGCTGAATTCAATTCTCATGTCAGATTGGACAAATTGACAGTTGACAGCGAAAGGAGGATATTTATTTTTATATTCCTAGTTGACCGTGAATTGACAACTGATAGATTTAAATTTATTTTAATTTTTATCAACTAGATCGCTTTTCCGGATCATAGTTATATTAGTATGGAGGAAAAAGTGGATAATTGTTAACACCGTGGTTGGATAAAGGAGGAATTTTGGGATTAAGTTATGGGAAATTTTACATTTTCGGTTTGGCAACACTACTACAGAGCACAGCGGATGTGTGTTCGTTTCACTTCTCTTTCATGTACTTGTCAGGACGCACACGAGATGAGCGTAGTGTTCTCTTATGGTGTAGATGGAAAAAGAACGCGCCCGATAGAGGTTTCGGCGCGCGAATTTCGAAATGTTGGCCGGGCGCTCTCGCTTCGCTCGCTTTCTTCTGTAATGGTTAAAAACTGGATGGGATGAGTGTTTCGTGCTCTTAAAGTGTGGGTATAAAAAGGATGCGTCCGACCGACGTTTCGAAATTCGCTCGAATTTTGAAACGTCGACTGGGCGCGCTCGCTTCGCTCGCTTGCTTCTGTAGTGGTTACCAGACGGTTGGGACGAGCGACGCGTGCATGCTCTTAAGGTTAAGGTATAAAAAGAGAACAGCCGAATTTCGAAACATTAACCAAACGCGCTTGCTTCTAAGGTAGTTAGGACGTGGGAGGACGAGCTTGCTTTTATGGTGTAGGTTTGTCAAAGAACTTTTAATTTTTTTTTTAATTCTGATAGGTTTACTAAAAGTATTTTAAATAAATCAAATTATCAGTATGTCGATTAGAAGTATACCAGGCGTACCATTATTCCAAAATCTATTCGAGCTAATAAAGTTGGCACAATGCGGTTTTAACAATTTTATTTTCAATTTAATAGAATACGAAAAATTATTTAAAAAAATATATTGCGTAATTTTGGAGTAATGGTCAACCCAGTATGTTTCTTATTAACTGCATTTATTTCATATTAAATACCATTAATTGTACTAATTTGTAGCTAATGTATTTAGGATTCTTCCATTTTTTTCTTGCTGTTAGTTGCTAAAATTATTTTCTGTCAAAATATTATATTTGACATTTATATCATGTATTTTGTCCTGTAAATCCATTAATCTGTTAGGCAATAAAATTATTTTTATTTTATTTTTATTTACTTCATAAAATTTTGTTCAGCACTGTTTTGTAAACCTATACTGAATACAAATATTATTATGTTACTTTACTTTTTGTGTATAATTTTCGACTGATACCTTAACATTTTAAAAAAAATATTCAGATAACATGGCCATAATATTTAAATTTATTACCTACTACTTCTATTTATGTAAACCTATAATTTTTAAATGTTTTTAATTATCTTTCTGGGTCAAAATGATCTTTTAAATATTTTATAAAATAAAAAATGTTAAACGTCGTACTTTAAAAAAGAATGTATCAATGTACGTTTTAAACGGGATGATTTTAAAAATAGATATCCACTGAGTGACGTCAGAGTTAACCCAACACAAATTGAACTAATTCAGCTATCCTTTTGTTGATAGTAGTCTTTAAATTTGGCTGGCTGTCGTCATTTGTCAAACAAATAAATATACTTGTTTCAAACTTTTGGATAATACAAAGTAATAATTATTTACTAACACTTCAATCAAATTGGATAAATAAATTGACAGATGTGCATAGAAATAAGATCCTTTTTTTATGTTTCTTTTTCGGTGATTTTAATTGGACACTTGGCAACACCGCGCATATTTATATTGATAAAGTATGACAGATAATTCTAAATTCTAATGAATAAGTTTACATAAATGTATGTATTTTATTTTAAAAAACGTTAATTCATGGGGATTCCTGTGGAATATTTGAAAAATACTCTCCTTTATAAAGCCTAAAATGTAAGATTTGTAAAAAAATTGTATGTTTAAGAAAAGGGCGTCTTTGCAATATCTACCTTTAAAGGGACATTTTTGGATACATATTTATAGAAATTTACTGCCTTATTTTCACCTGTATAATACCTACGATGTTTAAACATTAATCTTTATTTTTGAAACACCTTCATAACTTATAAAATTTAGACCATCCCTCGTATACTAATAGCTAAATTCAATTGATTTAAAAGGTAAACAAATTATAAATACCTAACAACCATAGCCTCCTTCTCCTTAAGAGCTGCATCTTTCCTCCTATTAGCAACTTCTAGCTTCAGTTCCAGATCTTTGGCGAGTTGCTGTAGCTTCCCTTGATCCAATTCTAACAATTTGATTTTATTGGAATTTTGTTCTAATATATTTTGTTGATATGCCAGTGTTTCCCTTAATTTCTCGGTCAAACTACCCTCGGTCGAGCCGCTGTTCGATACGCTGTCTTCATTGCTGCTTTCAGAACAATCTGTCGCGATGTTGGGATCCAACACGCTGTCCGTGTCCATATCGTCGGATTGTTTATCTTTTTCCGTGTCATTTTGGGATTCTACGAGATCGTTTGGAATAGTTTCACTAATTTCTGCGCTATTTACATCACTATTTACATTACTATTCATACTTTACGATAAATCACGATAATGTATTTACAAAATTGAATGTTGCAGTGTTTGAAATAAGGAATTTTGACAGGAAGTGACACTGAACGTATGGTGATAACGATTTTTCAGGGCCTTTCCATTGTGACGGCCTGAAAATGGGTCGATAACAGCGTGTCGGTTGGGGTGTACGTTGTGTTGCATAATTCGTGGCGTTATTAGAGCCCGCATATTGAAATTGTTTGATAGAAATGTATTGCCATGGTGTTATTATAAGTTACTTTGGTGTCTGGTGTCCGACAGATATTAAAAAACATATGATGAATGAAAAAATTGAATTTTCCAAGTGGGAAATATTTTTTAAAACGTTCTTTTAACTGTATCAGTACCTACTACGTAGGTACTTAGGTATTTCTAAACGGTAACAGTAGTTGTAAAATATTGTTTATTATGTTCTTCTTGGTTGTTTCTCTTTTCCAATTATTGACTAGGAAAACTAAAAATACTATCTATGTATTCCTCATACATACAATTATTGTAGGTTAAAAATAATTGTCTCATTTAGGTAAATGATAAAAATAGGTTATTTTAATGACCTATTTCTAATAGCTATTCACAAATACCTATTTTCCATTTTTTTGTACAATGTTATAAATAATACCTACATTAAGGTACAGTAACACGAACACGCAGCTCGATGATATATATTATGTCCTTGTGGAAAAAGTATCGAGAGACAATTTGCAAAATGGGTAAAAAGAATTCAAAAATGGACAAAAACAATTCCAAACCTGTTAATATAATTATAGCACGGTAAGTTTGTTAATTGAACATAAACTAATATTAGAATATACCTAGTGTTCTAGACAGAGCCGGCGAAAGGGCCGAGCGATCCGGGCGCGTCTATCGCAAGACACGAATGAACAAAATTATTTATTAAATAAATTGACTGATACGAATCAAAAAAAGTTCAAAATAAAGTTGAAAAAAGGGTCAACTAAAATAATTTCGGTTAAGGAGCTAAAAACATTCAGTCGCGTTGGGTCGGAAAAGATATGGTCACCCTAAATTATAGGGGCGTCAGTCCAGGTGCTTGCCCGATCTAATTATGTTCTTTCCGCCGGCACTGGTTCTAGAGATCTTGGACACCTCGCCCATAAATTGGCGGTGGATAAAAAAAATTATAATAATGTGAAGATATAATATACAGTGTGGTCCAATAAAAAGTATCCACCCCTATTTTCTTGGTTTCCTCAGATTTAAAGAAGAAATGCTCGGATACGTGGATTTTTATTTGGAGGGGAACATCATTGTCGTTTTAATCCTCGAGCAGTGGGGTGAACAACCCCTAGAATTTAGATAGGGAAAGTACTAAGTGTGGCACATTTTTGAAAAGGTAATTTTATAAGAAATTGTCCGAGTATTTCTTCTTTGAATCTGAGGGAACCAAGAAAAGGAGGGGGTGGATACTTTTCATTGGACCACATTGTATAAAAAAACAACAAACAGTAAGCAGAGTACATAAAAAAACAGGAGAAGACAGAGAGCGCGCGTAACATATTTATGACCAAACTTAAACGATTTTTATTTGAGGGTGACTCATCTGCGAGACACATGTTATTGCCGGCCGACTACAATGCAATTCGCAGAAGAGTCACCCTCAAATTAAAATTGTACTATAGTTTTGAATTGCTGAGTGGGTTTTTATAAATTTGGTTTATTTTTAATTTTAGTGTTTTCCTATCGAATTCTATGAAAATAAACTTGAAAAATACTAAAAATTTGCGAGTTTAAACTATCGATGATTAAAACAACTAATAGTTTTTTAAAGTAACACACTCTCAATAGTTTCCTACATTATTCTAGTTATACCTAGAGACATCTTTCAAGCATCTGCGACTGGTGAAAAGAAAGTGTGTAGTAAAATGCCTGATAAAATGATTTGAAAGTTTCATAATATATCCTTGACTTGACACTGCTTTATTTAGTATTAAATAAACACAGGTGCACAATATAGTGGTTATTATTTCCCTACCTAAACCAGTTTTAATGGAAATTCTTTAAATGTTTAATCTTAATCCTTTTGATATATACAACAGTTAATAAACGTTTGTTAAATATAAAAGACATAACGATATTGTGTTTGTTAGGTAATTAAATCAAGTTCAGATTACATTATGAGTGGATTAAGTAATTATCGTAAGTACTAAATAAATATATTTTACTGCTTACAATAATAAAAATCTGATGTGTCCAACACATGACTTTCCTATCTAGTTATTATAGGATTTTTCCCGTATTTTGTACAACCTATTGCAGCATTTCTGTAAATAATAATAATAATAATAATAATAACGTCTTTATTATTTCTATAAAAATACAAAACAAAATATAATTATTTTATAATAAAACAAAATATAGAAATAATGGGCGAAGTTCATCCTTTGTAAATGTTTGATCATTTTATAGGATAAACTAAATATATACATTGTCCACATACATCTACCTCGAAACATTTTTCTATAAATATTCATTGAAAACGAAAATACTGAAAAATTAAAATTTAGCACTTTTCCATTACGGTCCATTTTAGAAAAATCGTGTATAAACAAAAATTATAGAGATCGATATCGCAAACAACTTTTAGTTCAACAATTTTCATAAAAATCAGAATTTTGCACATTTTGTCAAGTTTCTCGAATACAGACCATTTCAGGAAATTTTAACATAAAACAAAAATTATAGATAATAATATTAGAAGTAACTTTTATTTGAACAATTTTCTTCTCCAAACATAAATAACAGATATATTCCATAAAATATAAAAACGGCCTCCCACACCAAAACTGTTTTGGTCGACCCTGTAGAAATAAATATTCAAATAATTACATCGTTGTAAAGACGATTAGAAGACCTTTCCAATGAGGTGTTTTGAGACACATGGTTGCATTTAAAAAAATTGCTGATTACGTCACCACGGTAATACTGGTGACGTAATGTTCGTTACATCTACATCATGTGATGACGATTCAAAAATTAAAATTGACCTGTTTTTGGATTTTTTTCAAAAGTCGATTATTTTAGAAATAATGAATTTATTCCATACATTAGCAACATACTGTATCTGTATACAGATAGGAAAGTAATAATAATAAAAAAAACAAAGTAAGATTTAATAAGTAAAATAAAAAGCATGCTTTATTTTTTGGTTTTTTTTTACCTTTTTTTTTTAAATAAAATAATTTGTTTTGCTTTTTCGCGCACGATTCTCTTTATGTCAGCCTAATAAAGTCACATTGGCAGGGAGGTAGTCGAAGTACTTCTACATTGCGATCTCATACCATTTAATCAAAGCCAAAGGCTCTAATTGGGGCCCATAAATGAAAATACTGAAAAATTAAAATTTAGCACTTTTCCATTACGGTCCATTTTAGAAAAATCGTGTATAAACAAAAATTATAGAGATCGATATCGCAAACAACTTTTAGTTCAACAATTTTCATAAAAATCAGAATTTTGCACATTTTGTCAAATTTCTCGAATACAGACCATTTCAGGAAATTTTAACATAAAACAAAAATTATAGATAATAATATTAGAAGTAACTTTTATTTGAACAATTTTCTTCTCCAAACGTAAATAACAGATATATTCTATAAAATATAAAAACGGCCTCCCATAAAGTACCCCCTCAAATGTTCCGACTTTGTCCAAAATCTAATCATTTCACGTCAGGCCGAAATAAACCTTAAGTTTAAAATTTAATGTTTTTTTCTTTATCCGTATTTGAGTTTTCTTCAAAATGAGAAATTTACACATTTTCTCAAATATCTCGAATACGGTCCATTTTAGAGAAATTATGTAAAGAATAAAAATTATAGAGAATTTTATTACAAACAACTTTTATTTAAACAATTTTTATAAAAAAATATTTTTGTTACATTTTGTCAAATTTCTCGAATACGGACCATTTTAGGAAAATTTTGTATAGAGCAAAAATTATAGATAATTATATAAGAAGTAACTTTTATTTGAAAAATTTTCTTTTCCAAACGTAAATAACAGATATATTCTATAAAATATAAAAATGACCACCCATAAAGTACACCCCCAGATGTTCCGACTCTGTTAAGTTTAAAATTTGGTGTTTTTCTGTGTATCGGTTCATGAGTTATGCGACAGATACACACACACACACACACACACACACACACACACACACACACACACACACACACACACACACACACACACACACACACACACACACACACACACGCATGCACGCACGCACGCACGCACGCACGCACGCACGCACGCACGCACGCAAGCACGCGCTCACACATAATCGGGGACCTCAAAACGTAAAAATCCGTCGAAAACTCGAAGTCGAAAAAAATCATGATTCCTATACTTTCCTTATATCTGTATACAGATAGGAAAGTAATAATAATAAAAAAAACAAAGTAAGATTTAATAAGTAAAATAAAAAGCATGCTTTATTTTTTGGTTTTTTTTACCTTTTTTTTTTAAATAAAATAATTTGTTTTGCTTTTTCGCGCACGTTTCTCTTTATGTCAGCCTAATAAAGTCACATTGGCAGGGAGGTAGTCGAAGTACTTCTACATTGCGATCTCATACCATTTAATCAAAGCCAAAGGCTCTAATTGGGGCCCATAAATGAATGTGACTATTTACCAATTTTAGCTCTGGTAGACAGCAATGGGCGTGTTCAGTGAAATTCCAAAATATTTTTTCTAAAAGCTAGCACAAACTCTAAACTAAAAATATTTTTTTAAATTTTTTTCTATTTAAATTTTACTGCAAGAATTTTTTAAAAATCCAAAAAATTCAAACAAATTTGAAACGCGCGCCACAATGATTTTTAAACACCGTCATAATGAAGTATAAAATCTGATTTAATTTACAACTTTCCAGACAGAGTTGATATGTTTTTACCTTGTTGCCGCTTCTTATAAAAAATTATTGAAATTCCGGATAACCGACAATTTAAAGGTTAAGATCGTATAATTTAACATAAAAACATATACTCGATTCATGCCATGTACAATTTTTTGAGGAATATTAATTATTTGCCTGTAATACGTATACAAAAACATTTATTGTTGGTTTCCATAGTTTCATCTAAATAAAAATATTGTCCAAGTTTTAACACCTAATCTCTTGTTAACGATTGAAAGTATTATATCTGACTCAATAATTAAAAAAACAAATGCGTGGTTTATTAATATGGCTGTACAATATACCAATGCAGAATATACCGATATGTTACTGACATTAGGATTTTGTGAAGGAAATGCTCGAGAGAGTGTCAGAGTGTACTCTGAAAGGTTTCCAAATCGTCGTGTACCTAGCCACCCAACTTTTGCTACGGTTGAGAGACGTCTTCGGGATACCGGTTCCTTTGCTCCCAACACTGTTGATAATGGAAGAGAATGTTTTGTAAGGATTCCTGAAGTTGAAGAAGACATTTTAGAATGTGTTGAAGAAAATCCAGAATTAGGCACCAGACGAATTGGAAGGGAACTAGGAGTAAGTAAAGATGTCGTTCATAAAGTGCTTAGAGAACAATTGCTATATCCATACCATAAGAAGCCAGTACAAGAATTATTAGTCCATGATCCTCAAATTCGTTTGAGTTTTTGTCGATTTGTTAATATGCAAAGAGAAAGAGATCCAAACTTTGTCAAGAAGGTTCTCTTTACCGATGAAGCAGGTTTTACAAGAAGAGGTATAACTAGTACCCATAATAGACATGTTTATGCCGTTGAAAATCCGCACGCAATAAAGGTAAACCATTTTCAGAACGAATTCAAAATTAATGTGTGGGCTAAAATAATTTCATTGTTGGTCCTGTCATACTTCCACGAAGATTAACTGGAGAAAATTATTTGGATTTTCTACAAAATACGTTGCCAGAATTGTTAGAAGATTTACCTCTCCAACTTCGGAGAGATATGTGGTTTATGCAAGATGGAGCTCCACCACATTTTTCTTTAAACGTTAGAAACCACTTAAACAATATCCACACAAATGGATAGGCAGAGGTAATGACGCACCTGCAAACTGGCCACCACGTTCCCCAGACCTAACACCGATGGATTACTTTTTATGGGGACATCTGAAATCCACAGTTTACAGGGAACCTGTAGAAAATGAGGACCAACTCTGGCAACGTATTCAAGATGCAATAAACAATCTTAGAGGTGATGAAGAAGTTATGGAAAGGATACATTTTAATTTTCTTCGACGTATAAATCTTTGTATGCGTGAAAATGGTGAACATTTTGAACAATTTTTGTAAAATCTTTATTTTGATTATGTTGTAAATAAATATTTTTGTGAAACCTATACACTCTAAATTATTAAAACAGAAATTTAGCGAAAACCATGAGAGTAATCGAGTCTTATTAAGAGTATTTTTTTTAAAGTAAATGAGTTGCGCAATCTAAATTTTATACTCAAACTCTTTTTCTTCCATTGGCGTAGAATTTTTAAAGGTGCAATTATTTAAAAAATCAAGTTCTACGCCTATGTATTATTATTGGACAAAATTTTAATACCATTTTTTTGCCACATAAAACTCTACCAACATACCAAATTTCAGCAAAATCGCATATGCCGTTTTAAATTTATATGGAAAAAACGATTTAAAAATTGTAACTTCAAGGCCCTCTGGAGCCCAAACGAAGCAACTTTGTACTAAGGTAATTTTACTTAAATCGACTTATTTTGGTCTAATGAATATGTGGTATGTTTTTGTAAAGACCTTTTACAGACACCCTGTATATTGTTAAAAACACATTTCAAAAGTTTATATAAAGATTCATTGACTGGCCCTGGATTCCGAGGTATAAATCTTACGGCGCTCCACTAATATATTAAAACAAAAAGAATATTTGTTTAACTTCCTTTTTTATACAATAAACTTTCTTCTTAATAGAAATTTTATTTAAATCATAATAGCGATATCGCGAAATATGTTCTCTAAGTCTGGCGACGTGGTTTCATTTGTCATTTTAAAACCTAAATCCTAACCTCGTTTTCAATTTCAAATCGATATTTTGATTTATTTTAAAATTTAATTTTTTTAAAATCGCCAAGGTACAAACTGGATTAAAAGAAGAATCTTTAGACAACTTTCGCAAAGGTGGATT
Source organism: Psylliodes chrysocephalus (assembly GCA_927349885.1). Taxonomy (NCBI): domain Eukaryota; kingdom Metazoa; phylum Arthropoda; class Insecta; order Coleoptera; family Chrysomelidae; genus Psylliodes; species Psylliodes chrysocephalus. Next base: position 7,856,470 of record OV651813.1, read on the forward strand.
CTAACATGATTAATGATTTTTTATATAAATAATATAAAGATTATTTGCAACGTAAAGACGACAGTAAGAACACTTTTTAAGCTCCAAATTTTTCTATCTAGAATTATTGTATTGGAAGTGCACTAGCATAGTTCGGTTACCATTTGTAACATTAAAGCTAGAATTACCCAAAAATTTGAAAAGTTTATAGCTTTATTCACTAATAAATGAACAAAAGGAAAAGGTTGTATCTTGTATATTCACAGAATATTCTGCTTTCGAAGGTAATTTCAATTTCAAAAGCTCAAAATACTGTATTAAATGATATTTCATGGTTCTATTTTTTTGAAGGTGGGTGAAAGCATAGTGTTGCTCTCTTGTTGTGGCTTCTGAATTCTAAACACCATCGAAGTGAATAACCTTCCATCACATTCACATTGTGCTACAAGAAAAGGCCACTGTTGTCAAAAGTTTAAAGTTCTAATGATTTGAGGGTGTCGATTCTTTTTCGAATTAAAAACATTAAATGTGTGCTTTTTATAAATAATAGTAAATAAATATATATCGAGTATAAAGTAACCAAAAAATTATATTTTCATATTCAAGTTCAAATATTAGAAGTTTATTTTTGATAAATGATATTATGATGCCAGGAAATATTTTTTGGAAGTGTTATGTATTTATAATGAATTCAAATAAAAATAAGTTTTGTCGTTTTCTTTATATTTATTTATCAATTGGCTATTACCGTTAATGTAGTCTTTTAAAAAGGTTTATTTATGGTACGACACTGACATTTTACTGTATAGGTCTATTTTTATGTATGAGAGAGTATTAAAATAATAAAGCGTTCGTTATCCATAGGCGTATCACTTTTTTGAGTAGACAGTTAAAATATTTTTTGAAGTTATTCCTCGAGTATACACTTATATTTTCACCTAATTAACCTGCTTATAACTTCTAAACAGCTGAAGGTAAAAAAGTGCAATTTTTTCTAAAATGTTTTATTTTTCCACAAGGTATGTTAAGAACATTGTGTCAAACGGGTTATGTAGGTATAAGGGTATAAACTTTGACTTTTAAACAACGTTACGTTCATAAATAATAATTTTAATATAAAAACTACTTCTTACCTACAAATCCAAATCAGAATCGAAATCAGAAGATGAACTGTCGCAACCAATATTTACAATAAGTGGCTCGATTATTTCATCAGTAATATTGTCCAACTTCCACATTTTCTCTTCTTCTTTAATCGTATGATTTACTGCCTTTTCCCAGTTTTCAGGCTTCACATTATTTACAGCCTCCAAAAACAACTGTTTAACATCACTCATTTTAAAAGAATTATTTTTTCTTGAAACTTCTCCCTTTATCTGCTCCCATATCAGTTCAATCGGGTTTACTTCGCAATGATATGGTGGTGATCTAACCGCTATCATCCCACGATTTTTTGCAATTTCATCAATTTCATATTTTTTGAATTTCTCTTTATGAAGGGAACACAAATGATACAGTTCTTTTCTCACAGAACCGGGATGGAACTTAATATTCTTTGAATTTAGCCAATTCTGTAAATCTTTTTTTAACCACTTGGTTGTGGGCATTTTTTCTATAAGTCTCGAGTGATAACTTGCATTATCCATTACTATTATACAGTTCTGAGGAAGAAGATATATAATTTGTTCGAACCACTCTTTAAAGACATCAGCATTCATGTCCTCATGGTAGTCACCGGTACGAGTAGATTCAAAAGTCAATAAACCACCTTTAACAAAACCGTTTGAACTACCGATGTGTACTATTATTAGTATGCGCCCCTTTTCTGATGGTGGATTTAAACCAGTAGATAAATTATTTAAAAAAGCCTGTCTTCGACTTGTAACAGTTTCATCTTGCCAAAATTTATTTGGTTTATGTCCCTCGTTGATCCATGTTTCATCTAAATAAAATATATTTCTTCTTTGGTTTCTCATTTCTTTTATAGTCCTTAGGTAATTTCTTCTCCATACTACAATATCGCTTCTTTCTATTAAAATAGACTTTCTGGAATGCTTTTTCCATAGAAAACCTATTTCTTTTAAAAGTTTTCATAGTGTGCTTCGACTCATTTCAGGGTAATCCTTATCATCTCGAACTGTGGCAAGAACTTTGTCTACTGTCGGAAATTCTTTTCTAAAGAAGAACTCGCTACATTTCTCTTCTTTAACAACTCTGTAAATCGTAGATTTCCCAAAACCAAGCGTACTACTAACTAATTCCACTGTGTCTTCAACACTTTTACATAAATGTTTGTCTGTAAATGATTTAAAACAATTAAATAATTATGTTTTCTTATTAACTGTTAAACGACCGATTTTTTGTCGTTTACGCGGCCCTTCCAAATTTTCCATGATCACACTAGAATTCACACTGCACCTTGCAAGTTGCAACTAAACGACATTTAGTAAACCGTCAAGAATACACAACTTGGACCTCCTTACTAAATGGAAAACCTATAATCGCATTGTCGGTGAAATTTGTTGGGAAGGTATGTATCTACTTATAATTCGATTACTGTAAGAAATTCTTGGAATTAAAATAAAACAAAATTGACAAATAGGTACTTATTGAAAATAATCTTAAGATACGGCTATGTAATCTTTAATACTCAGGGCTTTTGGCCTGTCCAAACCTTTTTCTATTGTTCTGTACAGCTTATGTTTATAAAGGACCAATAAAAGACCCAAAACTTGTAATAGCTCAGGTACATTTATTGCAATTTTAGAAAATATTTAAATTATTCTGTAAAAATATTTAAAATGGCCGTACTAAGTTTTGCATTAGAAATGCTGTTTTATTACTCTCTCATACATAAAAATAGACTATAACAAGTGCTCAATATGCAACCTAATATATGTTGTCGTGTTAGCAACCAGTAATACATTTGGTAATGTTGGTTGCCTACACTAAGTAACAGCTTATACTACATTTCCCCCTATAAGAACATACCACAAATTTAAAGTTGCAGAAATACAATAACATAATACAATATTATAAAGTTACAGCTGCATTAGCAGATTTTTAACTAAAATAAATTGTTATTCCAATATCATTACTAAACACTAACAATTTGGATGAACTAAAACTAAATTATCGTTACAATACCAGTACTGACTACTAAAAAGTTAGACAAACTAAAACTAAATTAAACTTATTCAGTTCTTGTGGGTCTAGACATAAACGTAAAGATTTATTTTTTTTTTTTCAATAATTCCTATATTATTTACCCACTCACTAGCTCCCTCTACCTTAGCAATAACTTTTTTCCTTTCCAAATCTTTGAGGGTATTTTTTAACCTATCCTTTACAACTAATGGTAAACGCCTAGTAGGTCGACCCACAGGTATACTACCTTTTTTTAATGTTATTTTACATACATCTTTAAATGTGCCTAAACCTTCAAATACATCTTTATTTTTACTTACAAATTTTTCTATATAATTGTCTACATTGACTAACATGCTCTGCGTTCTTTTTATAATCCCTAATTCTAGACATACTGTCAAGCCAATGATTGGTTTTACATTCAAATTTACTACTAAAAATTCTAAATCTAAGCACTTATCTGATGTTTTGCACTGCAGTATTATTTTTCCTGTTGGCTTGAGTTTTGAACCACCATAAGCTCTTAAAGTAGTTCTGCTCTTCTCTACTTTGAGTGACCTACTTCCACAGATAAGCCCTAATATCTTTTCAGGTAAAATATTGACTTCTGACCCTGTATCAATTTAAAATTTTATTTGTTTATCAAAAATTTGTATGTTTTCTTCCTATGTGGTATTCATTCTGTGTTATCTCCCAAAAAGTGGCCAAAGGGTTCATCAGACTCCTGTAATCTGATATTGAAAACAAATCTTTTATATGCCAGATTTTTTCTCGGAGCACAGTGATGTTTGAACTGTTCTATTACGTCATCATATTTTTCTTTGCTTTTAGGGGTAACGAACTTAATCGTGTTGAAACTTTCAACTCCTTCTTCTCTAATAGTGTTTAAAAGCAGTGCTACTTTCATCTTGTCAGCCTTTGAGTCTTTTTCTACTGCTATTAATGTATCTATTCTCCTGGATTATCTCAAACAATATTTTTTTCAAATTAAAAAATATATTAGTTTGTATTTATGTTACTTAACTAGAATTAAATATGTATTTACTTTGTTTATATAAAAATGTACTTGATCTATACATTTTCTGATAAGAAAAAATGTTTTTAATAATATAAATGCATTATGTAGAACAAAATATAATTAATAACAAAGCAAAAATAATTATAAACAATTCGATATACTTGAATGCCTTTTTAAATTATTTAATATACCTAAGATAAGAAAGGTGGGTTTACACAGACCTAATTATAATTGCACCTTATTACGAACTGGCATAAACAAAAATGTATCTAAAAAATACTAATTAGAGCGTTATCTATAATTATATTTATTAAGTAAATAGATAAGAATATGTTAAAATGATTTTAGGTTTACAACTATTTTTCGTTATTAGTTTCACGTCTGTTTTCGTGAAGGTTGCTGCCAAGATGGAAAAACCAATTGTAGTGCTATCCAATCCCACTATCCCCTCTCCGGGAATTAAAATGCTCATCGAAAAGGGGTAAGTCCAGAATTATTTCATAAATTTATATAAAATCACGCAGGTGTTGCATTATTAGTGTTAAGAGACAAAGATTTAAAAAATAAATAATAATAATAATAATAATAATAATAATAATAATAATAATAATAATAATAATAATAATAATAATAATAATAATAATAATAATAATAATAATAATAATAATAATAATAATAATAATAATAATAATAATAATAATAATAATAATAATAATAATAATAATACTCTCCCTAATTCACCCCCTTACGAGTGAATTTTAACCCCAAAAGCTGAGCTTGTCCGGGGAAAGGGAAATGAAAGATAAGACGGAAGTAAATTGGACTAGCCATACCAACCTAAGGAATTTTAATACTGGTGATATTCGACATGAAAAACAGGCTTATTTAAACATTGTTCTTAGAGAAAACAATTCTAAGACTATCTCTAAAACGCCCTAAGATCCTTAGAAATTCTTAGTAAAAAACCAGTCCTGATATTCCATCCAATTTAAGAAATATATTCTGTTCATTATCCACTGTTTGCTTTCTAAATGTAACCTATTAGTCTATCTAACTTGCGTTCTGTTAGTATTCTACCGACCCTCTTTAAATCGTTTGAATAAAGATCAAATTAGCAAATAGGTATACGAAGACAACATATATGGATAAAGCCACATACTTTGTTATTCTGGATCAACAAACATTTTGCAAACATTTTGAATTTTATGGTTTTTCTCAAAATTATGTTTGCTTCATAACAAATTACTAGCTTTGCCTTTCTCACTGCATATAGCAAATCTTCATAACTTTATTAAAAACTGTGTGATTCATCATTATGCAGATGACGATTGTCACAAATATTGTCGAATTTAATATTAGTATTAGTAAAATTGCTTGCGATATTAGCTAGTGGAATGAAAGATTTCAAAGTTTTCCACATCTCAGTAGGGTTACCCTGGTTTAAATTTAGTTTAGTTTCCAAGTATTTGCTTTTTTCATGTTTAATTATATTCACTGCTTTATTCCTATTACATTTATATATTTGCCAGTTTTCCTCTGATTTGTTATTAGTAATGTGTTTTATAACTTTTATCTCTCACACTAGTAGTAGCTTTAACCTGATCATTCCACCAGTTCTAATAATATTGTAACGATATTCTAATTTATTTATAGTTTATTTATTTAAAACACACTATTTACAATTTATTTATGGCGTACTATTTAATTTATATAATAGTTAGATACTAACTAACAATTCTAATTTATTTAGTACACTTTAACTTTTCATTCCAATACTCTATACTAAACTGTCTGTATACAACTGACTGCTATCTTCAAACTCGCGATATTTATATCAAGCCAAATTTGTAACCAGTATACTTTAGACTGTGTGGAATGTCCTAGTCTTTCATCTCTATGACTCAATGTCACGTACCTACCGCTTGTTCTGGTATACTCAAGAAGCGTCTGATTGTCTCTATATTGCCAGCGCGCCGCTAGACTCTATACCGCTGAAGTAAACAAAGGACAGGGTAGGCTTTCGCGCGACAATATGGTAAAATTTTAATTTTTTTTTGGGTGACAACTTTCAAAATTTTATTTACAAAATCTCTGTATATATTCAGTTATATCACTCGTTTAATAATGAATGATCACATACATTTCAGTATATAGTTCCCTATAAATAATTATATCTATCTTGTAGATACAATGTTAAAATAGTCGAAAAAGAAGACAGAGCAAATATTCTGGAACTGATTCCTGGAGCACACGCGCTATGGTGGGCTTCAGCTTTCAAATTGGACAAGGAAATTCTAGATGCAGCAGGTAAGTTCAAAATACTTAGACTAATAGTATTTATGTACTATCAACTCGAGTTTAGGATCTCAACTAAAGATGATCGGCACCATGTCAGCGGGATACAATCACATACCAATTGACGAGCTCAAAAAACGTGGCATTAAACTATCAAACGCACCTGGAGTGCTTAACGATGCTGTAGCAGACGTAGCTCTACTGCTTTCTCTAGCTGCCGCTAGAAGATTGACTGAGAGCAGATGGGCCATTGAAAAGTAAGTATATAATTCACTTTTTACAGAGCAACATTTTTTAGTTTCCCCTTTTTGCAGTCCTATAATCTTACAATTAGTTAAGTTACAATTATTTTAGTTTAAACCAGCGTTTCTCAACCTTTCAATTAGAATTTTTATGCCCCCCCTGCCTTTCTTGTTGATATACGACGTATATTATACGTTAAAAATGTTGACCCAAATCTTCTTAGTGCGGCGTGTTGTTAGTGCCCTGAACCCCCAGACTCTAGACCTAGAGCTCTAATATATAACTTACAGACCTTCAAAATTACCGAGAATAGGTGAATTTCTTGCAACTTGGCAATGCCGCTCCGCTACATCTCATATATGTAAAGCCTGAAGATGTTTCTCATCTGCTCTCTGTTATTTACGACGGATATCGAACATTCTCGCGGCTTATCGTCACTATGTGAACTTTCAACCGTGGTTTCGATTTGTTGTAGAATAGTATGTACGATTTGCTCGACAACGTGTGTACTGTACTTAGTTAATTTTTTTGTAATGTCAAAATGAATATCATTTTGCTTTTCTTTTTTTTTATTAGAAATTAACGCTTTTTTTATTTTGATGTGTTAGTGCCCCCCACGTAGAGTTATGCCACCTCCCTAGAGGGGCGCTCCTACAGATTGAGAAACGCTGGTTTAAACATATTATGTACCCAGATTTGGGAACATTTTAAGTCTGTCTTCTTTCTGTTCCATGATACAAAAATAACAAAAAATAACTATTATATCTAATTCTCATTTTAAAATATAATTTCGTTTGGCCAATACGAGTATACACAGTAGTATCATTACAGCGACAAATGGGTCACAAATGATTGGAGATGGATGTCTGGAATCGACGTAAGGAATAGCACAATTGGTATCATCGGCTTGGGTGGAATTGGAACAGCAATAGCGCGTAGATTCAAAGGTTTCGATGTCAAAGAAATTGTATATACGGGTCACAAAGAAAAGAAAGAAGGTGTCTATTGTTCTTTGTTTATAACTTTTAAGTATTTTAAGTATTCATAGTTACTCATAGTTACTCATAATTACTCATAATTACTCATAATTACTCAAAATTACTCAAAATTACGCAAAATTATTTATAATTACTTATAATTACTCATAATTACTAAAAATTACTAAAAATTACTAAAAATTACTAAAAATTACTCAAAATTACTTATAATTACTTATAATTACTCATAATTACTCATAATTACTCATAATTACTCATAATTACTCATAATTACTCATAATTACTCATAATTACTCATAATTACTCATAATTACTCATAATTACTTATAATTACTCATAATTACTCATAATTACTCATAATTACTCATAATTACTCATAATTACTCATAATTACTTATAATTACTCATAATTACTCATAATTACTCATAATTACTCATAATTACTCATAATTACTCATAATTACTCATAATTACTCATAATTACTCATAATTACTCATAATTACTCATAATTACTCATAATTACTCATAATTACTCATAATTACTCATAATTACTCATAATTACTCATAATTACTCATAATTACTCATAATTATTCATAATTACTCATAATTATTCATAATTAATCATAATTACCCATAATTACCCATAATTACTTATAATTACTCATAATTACTCATAATTACCCATAATTACTCATAATTACTCATAATTACTCATAATTACTCATAATTACTCATAATTACTCATAATTACTCATAATTACTCATAATTACTCATAATTACTCATAATTACTCATAATTACTCATAATTACTCATAATTACTCATAATTACTTATAATTACTCATAATTACTCATAATTACTCATAATTACTCATAATTACTCATAATTACTCATAATTACTCATAATTACTCATAATTACTCATAATTACTCATAATTACTCATAATTACTCATAATTACTCATAATTACTCATAATTACTCATAATTACTCATAATTACTCATAATTACTCATAATTATTCATAATTACTCATAATTATTCATAATTAATCATAATTACCCATAATTACCCATAATTACTTATAATTACTCATAATTACTCATAATTACCCATAATTACTCATAATTACTCATAATTACTCATAATTACTCATAATTACTCATAATTACTCATAATTACTCATAATTACTCATAATTACTCATAATTACTCATAATTACTCATAATTACTCATAATTACTCATAATTACTCATAATTACTCATAATTACTCATAATTACCCATAATTACTCATAATTACTCATAATTACTCATAATTACTTATAATTACTTATAATTACTTATAATTACTTATAATTACTTATAATTACTCATAATTACTCATAATTACGCACAATTACGCATAATTACTTATAATTACTCATAATTACTCATAATTACTTATAAGTACCTATAATTACTTATAATTACTTATAATTACTTATAATTACTTATAATTACTTATACTTACTTATAATTACTTATAATTACTTATAATTACTTATAATTACTCATAATTATTTATAATTACTTATAATTATTTATAATTATTTATAATTACTTATAATTACTTATAATTACTTATAATTACTTATAATTACTTATAATTACTTATAATTACTTATAATTACTTATAATTACTTATAATTACTTATAATTACTTATAATTACTTATAATTACTTATAATTACTTATAATTACTTATAATTTCTTATAATTACTTATAATTACTTATAATTACTTATAATTACTTATAATTACTTATAATTACTTATAATTTCTTATAATCACTTATAATTACTTATAATTACTTATAATTACTTATAATTACTTATAATTACTTATAATTACTTATAATTACTTATAATTACTTATAATTACTTATAATTACTTATAATTACTTATAATTACTTATAATTACTTATAATTACTTATAATTACTTATAATTACTTATAATTACTTATAATTACTTATAATTACTTATAATTACTTATAATTAGTTATAATTACTTATAATTACTTATAATTACTTATAATTACTTATAATTACTTATAATTACTTATAATTACTTACAATTACTTATAATTACTTATAATTACGTATAATTACGTATAATTACGTATAATTACTTATAATTACTTATAATCACTTATACTTACTTACAATTACTTATAATTACTTATAATTACTCATAATTACTCATAATTACTCATAATTACTCATAATTACTCATAATTACTCATAATTACTCATAATTACTCATAATTACTCATAATTACTCATAATTACTCATAATTACTCATAATTACTCATAATTACTCATAATTACTCATAATTACTCATAATTACTCCTAATTACTCATAATTACTCATAATTACTCATAATTACTCATAATTACTCATAATTACTCATAATTACTCATAATTACTCATAATTACTCATAATTACTCATAATTACTCATAATTACTCATAATTACTCATAATTTCTCATAATTTTATTACTCATAATTACTCATAATTACTCATAATTATTCATAATTACTCATAATTACTCATAATTACTCATAATTACTCATAATTACTCATAATTACTCATAATTACTCATAACTACTCATAATTACTCATAATTACTCATAATTACTCACAATTACTCACAATTACTCATAATTACTCATAATTACTCATAATTACTCATAATTACTCATAATTACTCATAATTACTCATAATTACTCATAATTACTCATAATTACTCATAATTACTCATAATTACTCATAATTACTCATAATTACTCATAATTACTCATAATTATTCATAATTATTACTTATAATTACTCATAATCACTCAAAATTGTTCATAATTACTCAAAATTACTCATAATTAATTACTCAAAATTACTCATAATTGCTCATAATTAATTACTCATAATCAATTATTGATATTTATTGTATACAGGAATTGAACTTGGAGCAAAATTTGTACCGATGAACAATCTTCTATCGATCAGCGACTTTGTGATAGTAGCTGTACCGCTGACGTACGAGACTGCCGGCTTGTGCAATGCTGAATTCTTTAAAAACATGAAAAATACCGCCGTTTTCGTCAACATAGCCAGAGGCCAGGTCGTAGATCAACCAGCTCTCATAAACGCGCTCAAAACTGGCGAAATTTTGGCTGCCGGTCTTGATGTCATGACTCCAGAACCGTTGCCCCCCACTCACGAGTTATATACGTTGCCCAATGTCGGTAAGTGCCTAATATCCGAGAATTTTACTTGAACAAAACGTATTTTCTCATCATTAAAGTCCACCTGTCACAATTCGCTTGTCATCTTTTACAGTTAACTTGTCATCTGTTACAAGTCACTTGTTATTTGTCACAGTTCATTGGTCATACGTCAGTTGCCATATATCACTTGTCCATTAAAATAGAAGAGGGAAGTGTAAACAACTTGACAAAATAAAATTGACATTAATGACAAAAGAAATCGGGTCACATAAAGAAGCTATTTTTTTCTCTTCTACTTTTATACCATTTACATATCATTTTGTACCAGTAACGTAAAAAAAAACATTTTATTTTAGGGTATTTTACATTTAAAGATTGAAGACATTTGTCTATATCAACTGTTAAAAATGTCAAAACATAAGCGTAGCATTGCCACTTATTTTTTTATTGTTAATAGTCTATTTGTGTTCCTCCCAGTTATATCAAATGCAAAAATGTTGCTGCTACAAATACAAGTTCCATACACTATACAACGATATACAAAACTAGTTACGTTATGTCCATCTATGGTTACGCTTTGTTCTATCATAATCATAATTGACAGCTAAATTTGTTCAACCTCGGGTACACCATGGTATGGAAATGGCAGGTACTTATTTAATGAAAAACTGGCAAAACTGCTTGTCATTTGTTAAATGTCACTTCATTCGTTTGTAAAATATCATTTTTGAAAGTAAATTATATATATTTATTTTTGTTTGGAAGTGACTTATTTAAAGAAAGACTGTACAGTTTATGTGTTAAAGATTTGTTGTCAAATTGCTCGTCATTTGTTAAATATCACTTCTTTTGTTGTATCTAATTATGAAAATAAATTATAGATAAATCTTTTTAGGGTTATTTTATTTTGATATCCATTTAAGGCTTATCAAACGTCACTTTTGCCTGTCAATTGACAAACATCATTAGTTTCTTTATATACATTTTTATAGAAATAATTGATTTATTGTAATTTAATTTATATTTTCAGTTATGCTTCCTCATCTTGGTAGCGCTACTAATAATACGAGGGATAATATGTCAATTTTGACAGCTGAAAATATCGCGAGAGGACTCGCAGGCGATCCATTGATAACGCCCGTAGTGCAATGAACTGATTTATGAACATAATACAGGATAACGTCAAAAAATTGTAATTGCTGTTGTTAACCGATATGTTTTTGTAAATATATATAATTATTAATATCTTGACTGTTTTTTTATTAGGGTTTCTTTCCCGAAGGGTAATCAACGAGGCCCTATTACTAAGCCTCCGCTGTCCGTCCGCGGTTTCCGGGTAGGTTTGGTTGCCAAAGAGTTAATAATAATAATAATAATAATACTCTCCCTAATTCACCCCCTTACGAGTGAATTTTAACCCCAAAAGCTGAGCTTGTCCGGGGAAAGGGACGGCTATTATTATTATTTGCCGTGGCGCTCCGGGGCGACTTAAAGATGATTGATGATGCCATTTGACTTACAGGTGAGGAAAACCCGGAAAACCTCACCCACCATCATGGAAAACCTCACCCACCATCATAAAACCTCACCCACCATCATAAAACCTCACCCACCATCATAAAACTCACGTTCAATTGGAATCGATCTCGATGCCGTGGATTCACAAAATCGAACTGCGAACTATCCTACTGACTGCGCCATTTAAGTTATTTTAGAATCAAAACTTATTTTTAAAAAACTAATCTTTATTTTAAATTAGAATAAAATACTGGTTTACTCGACCGAGGTTAAAGCAAGAATGAATTAAATGTTAACAATAATGATTGACAATGAAATATGTGTTTAAACTGTAAACTGCTGGTTCCATTAGTTAAATAATAATTGTAAGTGGACTGTATAAATCTTTTTATTTTAAATCTTGACTTGGCAACATTCTTTAATAATTAATAATTGTCATTTTTTTTTATAATGTCACAAAGAATAATCAAATTGCATCTACACTGATAAAACAAATATAAACAAAAGTCCGACTCGTACTTGGCTAGTTTTTTATTGTGCGATATTTTTAATAATTTTATAGCAATTGGGTCGAAGAAAGGGATTAATAGTCACTATAAGTATCAAGTATGGAGGATAAGAGGATTGGAATACAAATGAATGAACAGGTAATTAAAAACAAGCGAGTTCAGATTCTTTTATTTTTCTTATCAGTATTTACGCTTCCTAATTTTCATAATACTCAAAAACAGAATAAAAATATAACTCAAATAACACTATATTTCTTATTCATGTACCCATAAAAACTTTTTTTATATTACAATACATTTACAAACGAGTATATTGTCAGTCATTGAAATCATATTCATTCCACTTCTTGTACTAAACGAATCACAACTGTTTTCAGAGACGTAACGTCAAAACTACGTTATCCATTATCCAAACAGGATCAAAATGAATATAATAAATAATATCATTACGTCTCTGTGCCTTTAATAAACACATGCTTTCGATTTAAGTTCAGCGCAAACTAGAAAAAAACATTTCATAGAAAGAAGAAGCAACCTGGATATTTAAACATAGCTAATTCTGATGAGTTCTCCAAGGATCGGTTTTAGACCCAATGGAGCCTCAATATTGATTGATTTTCTGAATTTTAGGTATAACTTTATAACTTTAAGATTGTTGTTTTCACTACATAACTTGCCAACTGTAACACCAAAAATATATTTTTTTTCTACATTGCTATCTATCTTAAATGCCAAACAAATTATTTAAACTATTTCAACCTGTATTAAAATATTTTATTTAAGTATTTATTTATTGTGAATAGTAAATATATTTTAAACAAATGTGAATCTTAGGCGAATAACATACAGGAGATGATAAAAGTAACAATAATTTTTACATGATCTTTAACGATTTCAAGAATGAAACGTATCAAAATTTAATATTAGGATGAAAAAGATAAAGTAACCACTTATTATTTTTAGAAGGGCAGGCTAAGAGGCAGCTTAAGAGACAAATGAAAATATTTTTGCATAATTAGACAGGTTAGAAACCAATTATTTTGGTATGGAAGGCTTAAGGAATAAACGACCAAATATTTGTACATGGGCTGGCTTGAGGAGCAAAGGTCCCTATTATGTGGTTTACGTGTTAATAAGGCTTTTAACATTGATGTTCTGGAGTTCAACAAAAGATCCAAATACAAAGTGTCCATATTTTCCAGAGATTTTTTCTAGTTTGCACCAAACTTAAGATACCTATATTTGCTAACTCATTCTTTTTTTTTTCATACTATTTTACGATTGTTTTGTCTTATTGCATTTTATTTTCATGGTAAAATCACCAACATATGAAATTCTGGAAGTTAAGGAAATTATGTACAAGACTTTGACACTTTTGAACAAATATTACACAACTGCTTAAAATCTATTTTATTTTCTGTTTGAACAAATAATATTATAATTACGTCAAAAGAAAATAGCAGTGATAGAAACATATTTTCAACACTCTACCTAAAAAAAATTATCTCTACTATTTTCTTTTGACGTAATTCAATATCTGGAGAGGTATTAGCCAAAGGAGTAGTTGTTGTCAAAAGAGAAACGGCCACACATATATTGTGACTATGACTTTGAGAATTATTTGATGTACTTTACATCTCGCTCACATTTGAGTTTGGAATTATTTCCTTTTTTAAATATAATAGTGTCTTGATTGTATTTATAATTATTAAAAACTCTATAGTGAATTGCAGCATTGTTTTTAGATGTCGCTATGGGATCTAATTTAAGGCCATTAGTTATTATGATTTTTATAAACTATATATAATATACTAAGGGGTTTTTGGACAGTCATTGCTTTTCAGTAACTTCCCGAATTTCATAGTTATGTTTCTTAATCATCCCATAACCGTTTTCAGTTTTAACCACCGTTAAAACCTAACCTCACTCGTATACAGTCTCAACGCTTCAACAAAAGCCGCTTTTAAACTCTAAAAAAGTGTGTTCCGTAACAGACACCATCACGTTTTTCTGTTCCTGTCGCCAGTACCTGATGGCGTAGAAGGCCGCTATCAGAACCACTACTAGCGCCGTTACGGCCAACGCCGGAAGCGCCAGGGTGTTCAAGTAGGCCGTGGGGAAGCCTCTGTTGACGGAGCAATTCGATTCCTGTTCGTCGTTGCCGGATGGGCAGTGACGTAGGCCGTCGCACCACAAATCTGAGCTGATGCAAGCGCCCAATTCTGGACAACTGAAAAAACAGACATTATTTTAAATTAACATGTTTGTTAAATTTATAGACAAAATTGATTGATATTTAAATATAATAGCTATCAGGGTTAGATGTCATTTTATATTCTTCATTTATTGGTTCATTTGTGCATTGGACACTCAGTTACATTACAAAAAAACACATTATTTTAAAATAAATAATAATTCAATTTTAATAATTTTATTGTTTTCATACATGTTAATATCTATTTTTATGTACGCCACTGCGCTCTGGCTAATAGCGTTTTCGTGCACATGTTTTCGTGGATCTCTTTTATAAGTGAGCCCGAAGGAGTGAGGGGCGTTCTAGAAAGTCTTTGGGTAAAAAGAGATGTCGCACATTAACAGATCCATGAAACGTAGTGAAACAAACATAAAATCATTTAAATCAGATTAATTTGCGCAACGCACACAGTGACGTCACAAAGTAGGGCGGGGCATACGAACTTTTTAATCATTACTATAAAATAAAGACAATACTAACGTCCATTTACGAGGTTGGAAATAGCAAAATTGGAGATATTTTCGGGGAACATAACCAGCCACACAGGTCCCACACGCGCACACGACAACTTAGGAAATAGGTTACTTATTGTAACCAGGGCAAACTACCCGGAAAAGGTGGATAACTCCTACAGGAGGGTATAAGGAAAATTAAAATGTGAAAACTTTTGAAAAGTCAATATTAAACTAAAAAAAGGCCGATCATTTTAATTCATAGTAAAGTTACATGTAGGTTTACAGATTAACGAACGATAGTCTTATAGTTTAATCAGCAAGTAGTAATAATAATAATAAATGAAATAAATTGTTGATGGTGTATTTTTATTATTAAATAAACACTACATTAACAAATTGAAAGTTTTTGACAAGGGGGGTAGCCATGTTCTAACTTCCTTTTTAACCTCCCCCTTTATTTCTATTCACATATCTTCTTGCAAGGGGTACATTTCAGTAAGTAATTTTTATATTTTTTATATTTTTCCCATAAGAAACCAACGAGCATGTGTAAAGATTAGGTTAGATTGTCTGATTTCCACATGCGTCACTTTCTTCTTTTATTCTTCAGTTGCTTCACAACAGTTAACCCAGTCATTTCTTCTTCTTTCTTCTTCCTACAACATCACATACACTTGGTGATTGGTTCATGGCCCAAATCTTATATAATAGATAATAAATAATTCTTCACTCATAGTTTACATCTTATTAACTATACCCTGTCATAAGTTTACCCAAGAATTTTTTCGTTATAATACTTACCACCACCTGTAGAGGCCTTAACTTGACAGGTCTCCTTTCAAAAAATGTTAGTTTTTTTAAAAAACAACAATGTTTAAAATAGGCCTTATCTTTTAATCTGTTTAATGTATGTGATTTGTTTTTGTATACTCTTGAATATTTTAAATGTTTACTATAATTGACTAATATTTGTTTTTTCAAATATTTTTAACTTTTTATTACGTGTAAATCGGTTCATTTTACAATTTATTTTAACCCAAAATTGATGAAACTTGTTTTTGTAGTATTCCCTAGTGGATGGAGAGTATGGTGAGTTTTCTCTTTATTATTTTATGTATCGTTTTGTTTCCAAGTTAACACACCTTACACCACATATTCTCCTTTCCACTAGGCGAGCCTGAAGATGAAGTGATGACACTTCGAAACCGGTCGCACTCAATGTTTTGTTAAACAATTAAACATTGACTTTCCTTGTGAGATATAAAGGACTTTTTCTCACCCTTCACCTTAAAATTGAAAGTTTTTGTTTTTGTTCATATTCTTAGTTGATAAACTGTGAACATAAAAAATTGTTGTGAATCTCTTCGGTGTCGATGACGTCGATGAGAGAATGTTCGAGTTCTGTTGTTCACGCACATCAAACTGCCAATCGTTGTCGGCGTTGCCAGATCTGGTCGAAATATGTGAAGATAGGTATTTGTGATTAAATATATCGCCCTCCTTGAAAGCTCGTAGGGCTTTAAATTGAATTTTTAATAAGTAGTATGCATAACTTTGTAGCAGATCGTTTATAGGTACCATTTTTGGTTTTTACTGTAGCAGTTGTTGCCACTTCGTCTTGACCAGGGAAAACTTCTGAGACTCGTAGCCATTTCAAAGGTAGGAGATCATCGTCTTTGATGAGTACTACTAATCCTGGTTTTAATGACTCGTGATGGGGATTGTTCCATTTATAACGAGATTACAATTGGGAAATATAGTCCTTGGACCAGCGTTTCCAAAACAATTGAACAATTTTTTGAATTTGTTCAAACTTGGGAAGTCGGTTATCAGGCAATTGTAGGTAACTTGGTTCTGGAATAGCATTTAGGGCATCTCCAATGAGGAAGTGTGTGGGTGTGAGTGGAGAAGGATCATTTGGGTCATCAGACATGGGGTATAAGTGTTTAGAGTTCAGGATTGATTAAATTTGAGTCAATATTGTAATAAGTTCTTCAAAGTTTAAGTTAATTTCACCGATTATCCTACTAAGGTGATGTTTGATGGATTTACCATCACTTTCCCATATTCCACAAAAGTGTGTGGAGTTAGGTGGGATCAATTTCCACGAAAATCCTTCATCAGATAAGTTTTAATTAATATAAGTAGTTTCTTGATTAAAAAATAATTTTAGTTGATTAATGGCGCCGACGAAATTGGTACTATTATTAGAATACATTATTGACGGTTTTCCACGTCTTGCGGAAAAACGCTTGAGTGCCGCAAGGAATGTAACTTTCCTTAAGTCACCGACTCATTCTAAATGCAGTACCTTAGTGGATAGGCTTATAAATAAACATATAATGCCTTAACGAGTTTGTAATTCTGAGTGACTCTGTCTTTAAGGTTAAAAAGACCAACATAATCCACTCCAGTAAAAAAGAACGGTCTGGAGGGGGTGACTCTCTGGAGGGAGTTCGCCCATCAAGGGTTAAATTGGTTCTGCATCAAGCCTAAAACATATGACGCATTGACGTATGAGCTTTTTGACTAAATGTCTGCCATTTCTGTTAGCTACAAAGACCTTCCAGAGATGTGTAGAAGCCTTTATCCAAGATACAGTGATTGTAGAATCTGAGAAATAGTATATATTATTTACGGGTACGTTTAATGATAACTTTGTTCATGAGTTCTGTTAATAGAAAGGCTGCACTTAGCTCTAATCTAGGAACAGTAATAGTTTTTATAAGTGATACTCGATTTTTGGCACAAAAAAGGTGGCAATTAATGTCACCTGTTTGGTTTATTGAGTTTACATATATTGCAGCACCATATGCATGCTCAGATGGATCCGCAAAGCCAAGTAATTCTATAGTTTTGAAAGATGGAGAGATGACATGTCTTAGAATAGACAAGTCAGCTAGATGAGGTATTTGTGATTTGAAATCAGACCAAAGAGAATGAAGATGAAGTGGGATAGATTTGCCCCACGTAATATGTAGTTGCCAAAGTCTCTGAATTATTCATTTTGCAATTACGATGAATGGAAGTTATAATCCAAGTGGATCAAAAATGGTCGACACTATGCTAAGCATAGATCTTTTAGTTATATTTGCATGAGCAAGAGCATTTGTTGTATAGCTTTATTAGGTTGCCATAAAAGGCCGAGAGTTTTGACAGGTTCATCATGCCCAAGATTTATTGGAAGTTCTGAGGAATGTTCATCGTTTGCAAAAAGTGTAGAATTAGATACAAATTTTCTCAAAGGAAACTTATATGAAAAAAGAATTTCAGTGAGAGTAGACTTTATTTAATTGATTTCTTAACAGTCGATCCCCCGGTTAAAAGGTCATCTACATAAAAATCCTTTAAAATAATGGAGCTTAAAAGAGGATTTTTATCAGATATTTTATGAGCAATCTCTTGTAAACATCTTATTGAGAGGCCGTACCATAAGTGACTTTAACTCAAATACAGAGAGAGGTTTTGAGGGATCATCCTTCCAGAGAATACGTTGTAAGCATCGTTGCTCAGGGGTCACCAACACCTGGTGATACATTTTTGCAATATCTCCACTTAATACAAAATTATGCTTTCTAAAGCGGATTAGAACTGAAAAGAGATCATCTTGGATTTTGGGTCTCCAACCTGTATTAGGTCATTTACCGAGTAACCAGAGGCGGTCTTGGCGGATCCGTGAAAGACCACACGTAATTTTGTGGTTGTACTATCGTGTTTAAAGACACAGTGATGAGGAAGGAAAAAACCGGATTTGGTTTCGGGTATTAAAGACATATGGCCTAGCGATATATATTCATGAATAAAGTTAGTATATTGAGTTTTCAGATTAGGATTTTTGGAAAATTTATTTTCTAAAAAGTAGAATCTTTTTTCAGCTAGTGATCGGGAATCACCAAGTTTGGTGGTCGGTTAATTCAAAGGAATTTTTACAATAAAACGACTGGAAGCATCTTGAGTAATATTTTTTTGTGAAATGTTCTCAAATACGACTCAAAGTGCGTTTACTTGTTATACTTCAATATAGTATTTACTTTCTCTCTACGTTATTTTGTCTCGATGTTTCCAATCAAGCTGTCAAACTCTAAAATTCACCATAATGCAATTTTAATTGTGTTTATTTAAAAACCGAATTTAATAAAATGTGAACAAAGCAGTATTAAAAAGAAACACTACTTATTGCAGATAAATTTAACCAAAAGAGATTGAAAAAAAGGGTTGTAAGCGTATAGAGGCCGTCCAATATATTAAAACTAGACGTCCGTTTATGGGGTGGACAGACAAATAATACCCTGAATTTAAACACAGTTTGGCAACTTTAAATTATAAATGTGTAGCACACTAGCAAGTCTCCAACATAAAAGGGTATATTACTAATTAAATGGAAAATGAGAGATAAATGTCAAAAGAAGAATCCTGATGCAGTTGATCATTATCAAAAGAATCGGCGAAAAATACGTAATTGTAATAACTAGTGTTCACTGTAATATAAACCGAGATTCTTTGATGTGATCTTTGGATATTTGTTGGTCAAAAATTTAGTTATAGTCCAGTAAATGAAGGAGGAAAAAAAGGCAAAGTTGGACTTAATTACGCCCTATTTTCATCTTCCGGTTTCAAGTAGCATTTGGTACCCCATTAAACATGAGATAAAGTTTGCGTGGAAAACGCGTGCGATGGCGGAGAAAATGGCCCCAAAAGACCAGAAAAATAGGTTTTCAGCCAATATCTCCTAAAATATGGCAGTTAGATATTTTCGGTTCGGATAAAAATTGAAGTTCAATTAATTTTCTACAAAAATGGTCCTTATGATTTTTTTCGCAACATTAATATTTTCTGTAAAAAAATCGGGTTAAAAAACCGGAAATTTTGAGACTCGTGAAATATGCAAGTTTTGTACAAAATTTGAGCTGGGGGTGTTGGAAATCCATTATTTTCAATGTTTTGGATTGTGGAAACCAATTGTAGATGGCGCCACCACATTTTATAGATTGGGAAAATCCTCGGTGCCATAAATGAGAAACCCTGTAACCAGACACTTTTGAAGGATATTTATGTTTCCGAGGGTCTTGTTTTGCTCGCAGATGAGGCCTCAAGATAATACTTTTTAAGATTAATTACAGCAGGATGGACCCCACCAATTGGCCTGAAACTAGCAGATTCTCCGCAAATTTTTGCAAATTTTTTGCAACCAGACTGATTGAGGTTTTTGGAATAAAGAGTTATAAATGTTCTTCATGTTTCATTTAATATAGAAAAATATATTTTTATTTATTTATATATTGTGGCGGTTACGAGAGTGGATATGGTCTAATTCTAGTCTTGCTATTAACCGGTTGTTGGGCGCCATTGTTAGAATAACAAAATTAATTAAATTCAAATCACTTGTTTATAACTACCTTTAATTTAAATCGAATTATTAAAATATTTGTTTTATAAAACCATTCATCATCCACAATTACTAAATATTTCTCAGGGGTAGGTCCGACTCTGTGGTTTGCAGAGATTTATTTGTTTCACGCCAGACGGCGCTGCGATACGAGCTCGTCCGATTTGACCAATACGGTCACTTGTTATTTATGCTTGTGTAAAGTTTACACCAAAAGAAAAGCGAATATAAGTGCAAACAAAGAACATTTATTTATAAGGAAGAAACAAACGCAATCTAGCAAGTTCTGCCAAAACACAAGGAACAATTAAATATTAAAGTGTATTAAAAAATAATTTACGAGGCATGGAAATTTGAGGTTATACCAGATAAGTACATTTTTATATTTTGTTTGTACCTGACAACAATGAAATATTTTATAAGATTCTTCCAAGAAATCATTAGGTTTCATTCACAAGGTTCGTAGTAATAGCTAGTTGATTCACTGTTAATATTTAGATTTTAAATTATTCATTTTGATTACTTTTAGCTACGAGACGAAACCATATGATTCCTTTTCTATTTAAATTCAAATTCCGAATGACATATAAATTTCTTACTTGAGCTGTCTATTTCGTTCAATTTGATTTTAACAAAATCTAAATTGCTCAAATAAGGAGATATTTATTTGTCGTTCAAGTTAAATGTTAAAATTCATTATAAAAAAAAATTATTCACTACTAAAATTAAGATTCAATTCTTTTTTAAAATAGAACTTTTATCAAAGTTTATAGACCTTTCATATTGTTAACATTTTGCAAAATATTTAAGTTTTTGTTACCTGAGATCTCATTTTTAATGTTTTAGCGCAAGAATATCACTTTTATGCACAGCTTGGAGAATCCTATGTCGTCTTGTAGAAATATGTGCCCTTTTTGGTTCAAAGCACCACAGCAACGTTTGTGAAGGAAAAACTAGACTCTGTGATGTGATTTTGCAACGAAAATCACTTGTAGAATGGAAAATAGGTAATTTTCTACCCAATTTTCAGAAGAGATTTTTCAAATTCTCATTTTTTTCTTTCTTCCACCACACTGTCCCAATTGTTCAAACAGTTTCCATGGAAACCGAACCGAAAACTCTCACATATTCCCTAATCAAGTCACTTTTGTCAGGTAAGTTGATGTCTTAATTTTAATAATTAAAATGTCAGGTTATATACAGGGGGAAACAAAAGTATTGTCTTTTTCTTGGCTTTCACTAATAAAAGTGTTTCTTGTTTTGTTATCACTTTTTTAAATGTAAATGAATCATTTAAACACTTATTCTACTTCTTAAAACTATTTACAAGTATTTACAAACTCAATAAAATATGTGTTTTGTTGTCAGGCATAAAGTTTCTTAATTTTCTCTTATTAAGTTGAGTTTATTAGTTTAATTTGTTTATTGATCGTTAACCTACATGCTTCTATCTATTTATCATTTTTTTCCTAATTATTTAATGTTATAAACTTTATTCTTTGTAGATTTCCTGCACTTATTTGGAGAAAACTGTTTCCTGTGGATTTTTTTAACGGCTTGACTGATACTATGATACTACCAGTGAGATCAGTCTTATTTGTATGCAATATTCTTAAGGACTCATTTACAGGTTGCAAATTATTGTTTTATTTGTGCTTTACAAACCTGTTAAAGCAAAATTGTAAGTATTACGTTATTAGTAAAAATTTTTGTATGTATTATTATTTTATTCATAATTATTCTCATTATTTGAGACTTATTTCGTCTTTTCTTCTGGTCAAACTAATTCATTTGACTAAAAATGATGCACATTATTTATTAATTATTGTTACTTTGCGGTTTGATATACCAGGTGATTCATAACTTCAATTATTTCTTAATTATACATGATTTTGCGTTAATTTTCTTTAATTTCAACTTATAGATTTTATTGACCGTTACAATATTTATCAACGGGAGAACCCAATATAATATACAAGAATAATATATTATAGACTAAAATATTATATAGAAAATTTTTAACGAAAATACAAGAGATTCACGGGTTAGTTGTCCGTGAATTGATGAAAAAAGTATATAAAAATACATTGCATTATGACATAAATCTGTTCGTCATCAGTCTTCATCTGATTCTTGGTCATCAACGTCACCCTCGCCAACAACTTCTTCTGAGTCTAGAGTTTCCTCTAATTCTGTCTCCTCTAATTCTACCTCTTGGGATAACGTATTATCGCTGTCTTTATAATTCGAACACTGGCGTGACTCACACGAACCACAAATAGATGAGCAAGGTAGCCCTGCTTTCTTGCATGAACATGTTCCCTTACATTCTTTCTTACATTGACAAAATATTATCATCTTTAAGATTTCGGGAAACGCAGGCTCTTTAATGGTTTGGACCGGCATGAGTATATCCTCTACACGTTTCTATCCCCATTTTTCTGGTGAGAGTTCGTTTCCGAGCCACTGTTGGACTTGCAGAAATACCCGATAAAGGTACTGCCTTGCAGCTCCAGGTGTGGGGGGCAAGGTTGAAAGTTTGAGCGCAGTTGGGTTTCCGTTTCTGTCTCTGGTGAATCGCTTGAAGATCTCGTATCTAATCTTTGTCAGGGTTTGTCTATCATCATCACCGTTCATCGACGCAATGACAATTTGCCCGTCCTGAAATACTCCGCTTTCAGTTCTTTGTTCTTCGCTACTTTTCCCTCTAAATTTTTGATTTCTGTTATGATCTTTGTATGGTATTCTTCTTTTTTAATTACAACAAACTCGTCTCCTGGATGTCTTCTCATCTTGTCATGTTCTTTGGAAGCTGGCAAGCCAAGGAACATACAATTGGCCTTGAAATCAAATCCATCACTCCTGCGCTCTTTTTTCTTGGGGCTGCACAATTGTAATTTTTTGGTCTCGTCAGAGACAAAATTGTTGCACTGGAAGCTGCCATTTCGTTTGAGAATGTAGAGTCTCCTGCAGTATTTGTATATATATATATATATGATGTTTATCCTTCCTTTCCTTGCTAACAAGAATCAAATTTTCTAAGCCCCGAGTTACGGTGACAGCATCCGCAGAAACGGGTTCCTTACAAAGGAAACACTCTTCTGTACCAGAGTTGACCTCCATTTTTCTATAACAAGCAAAGCAGGCCAATATTTCACTTAGAATTTTACAAGATTTGAATCTTCACTTTCTATGTTTTGGGTTGGTGATAAAAGTTAATTTTAACGAAAAACGTCAATATTTGTTCAATATTCTTCACTTTTATGAATTTTCTTTCTATAATTAACAATAACATTTATCAAAATAATGACAGAAAACAAACACACTTATGCCTCCAAGCGTGGCCGCATGGTTTGTAGCAGACGACACGAGCGCCACATAGAGCGTACACACGACGAACGACGGGAGGAACGAAAGTAACAAATTATAGCGTGTACATTTAGATACACTGGTTTTTTCCCGGGGTATCAAAGCTATGACTTATATACATCGATGGAAAGGTGGGAATTCCCCCGTTACACTAGTTAAGGTGTTAAAATGTTAGAAATAAAGAGCAGGGAGAAAAAAACACCAAAAAAAGAAGTGCATTTTTTCCTTGAGCCCGCGTTTTCCAATTTTATTAAAAAATGGACGACTTCGACAAAAAAAGTAATTGCACAATCGAAAAGTAGACGTTCTTAGCTTTCAAATGATGTATCATAGAGACCAATCCGATCATGTATTAATTTTTAATTGATGGTTGTTCACAAAATTTCCCCGCGCTCCAAAAACAGCAAAAATTTGGGATTCAATAAACAAAGATTAAATAAAAATTCCAAAAAAATAGGGTATACAAATTTCACGGATGACAAAGGACCTTATGAGGACCCATAATCAAGAAAATTATGAGGAAATTAGTGCAATACAAAAAAAATAGGAACAAATTCCTGGCGAGGTCAAAATTGCCCGGGAGCAGAAAGTTTGACCCGTGTTCCGACATGGCCAAAAGAGTTAAGCGTGACTCAAATCACAAGGTATGATAGCAGCAGAATTCCTCTTTCACATGAACTTTGAATCATGAGAAAATATGCATTTTTAACAAAGTTATTAAATAATTTGTCCCCCCGCTGATGTGTAAATACACGAACTGTGCTCTCCGGCATACAACACAGAAGCTCATTATTCAAGGAGCGCTTGGTGCCGTTTTTCTCGAAACCGGGCAAATTTTCGAGAAAAATTATAGGGACCATTTTTGTAGAAAATTAACTGAACTTTAATTTTTATCTGAACCAAAAATCTCTAACTGCCATATTTTAGGAGATATTGGCTGAAAACCTATATTTCTGGTCTTTTAGGGCCATTTTCTCGACCATCGCACGCGTTTTCCACGCAAACTTTGTCCCATGTTTAATGAGGTACCAAAAGCTACTTCCAACCGGAAGATGAAAATAAGGCGTAATTAAGTCCAACTTTATCCCTTTATTTATTGGACTATTAACATTTTTCCAATAAGAAAGAATACTAAATGGTATTTTTAGGAGTGTCTAGAAGAGTTGTCTAAAATTTAGTAAAAATCTGATCTGTTCAGATTTCAATCAAATTGACCAAGCCTCAGTTCGACGCATTTAATCCCGTTATGGAACGAAAAAGACCTCTTTGACTAATTTGGCGAAACCCGTTGATAGTATCCAGTCCGACATAGGTGCTAAAACATTTATAAAGCAGCATCCCAGGGTCGATTTATCCCTTTTACATATTTTATTATCCAATAAATTACTTTTTATTAACACGATCAATTCCCGAACGCAGACGTTCTGAGAAGAGCCAAGATGAAAAATGGAAAAGTTAGAAGTCAACCGGGAAATGTGCTATCCCTCCACTCTCCCGAACTGCTCCTGAAGTTTATCAAACTATGAATCACCTGAGGGATTTATATTTTAGTTCGGTAACGGAGTTTAATGTCTTACGAAAAGTTTTTATTAACCAGATAATCTTCTAATTGCTGATCTTCAGGAGTTTCGCCTCGTCATTTTATTTATACAATTCAATGAGTGAAAATTAAAATTACAGGATTTTCCGAAGGTTGTATTGATGATAGAAAACACAACGTTGAACGTTGGCGTAGTTAGTAAAAACATTTACGTTGTTTTTTATTCAATAAAAAATAGATACAGTGATAGATGGAGATGATCTCTTCAAATACATAGCGGTAACTAAAAATTCACAAGACTAAAATATGTTGTTTATCGTACGATGAGATTTTAAATTTAAAGGTGTTGGTACCAGTATAGTAAAAACCATAAAAAATTCTCTTTTACCTAAATATACCATTGTATGAAGAATTAATAGTAGTATCACCTTATGGAAGTTTCATTGGAGTGAAATGGATACTACCAATAGATGGCGCTAGGGAATTTGGAAAGTCGCTTGTTTCAAGTAGGCGGACTTGAGGGTCGAGCTGAAATTGCGGATGACGCAGACCGATGGGTTTCTATTTTTTAGCTTTTAGAAGAAAAATTTTATTCACTCCTGGTTCATTGTTTAAACTATTTTGTAGGTAATTGTTGTTATTGTGCGTTAGTGTGTTTACGGATAGTAGGTATTGTAAATAGGTTGTGTTTATTTTTTGTTACTGAAAACGGTTGGTGATTCTTTTATGCGCGATTTCCAACGGTTTGGGATTTATTGTCATTTTTATGCACTGCGAACGCATTTTGTATGGTCGTGCATACTTCTCTAT
This sequence comes from Psylliodes chrysocephalus, assembly GCA_927349885.1. NCBI lineage: Eukaryota > Metazoa > Arthropoda > Insecta > Coleoptera > Chrysomelidae > Psylliodes > Psylliodes chrysocephalus. The sequence goes on from OV651813.1 coordinate 7,883,267, forward strand.
CTATTCTCGTGAGTTAGGTACAATTTAGTAAACGGACAAAAAAAAAAGATAAAATTATTTGAAATTTAACGATGTACATTGTATGTGTTACGGAATAACCACGTGTTCCAGGCCCTATTGGTGGAACATCAGTGGTCATCAACCACTTAGGGTTTGATGATAAGCCAACCAATAATATACACACTAACGACTTGAAAAGTCTGTTTTTCCCAAAAGGCGCAGTATTTACGGATTCCCTAGTTACCTGTTGCTTTGAGGTTCAGTAAAACTCAATTAAAAATTAACTTTCAATATATTAAAATTAGTAAAGATCACAAGTACAAAAGAACAAAAATTATGTTAAAATACAAACAACCTTATGTAATGAACAACCTATTAATAAAGTGGTAAAAACTAGAACCAGTCAATTAAGTTGTTAATACCTGCACTCAATTGTAGCTATTGGAATAAAAATAGTCAAAACAATACGATACGTGTTTTGTAGATCATGCACCTGATCCACCGTTTAATCCAGTTACGGCAGCTCCGCAAGTGGCCCACACGCAGCGACACAGTACCTACACCATATCAGTGAAGCGAAGCACCATAGACCAAATGTCCAACCTCAGACAGGTTCAACTCTAGAACCACCAGGCGCTCCAACGTGGTTACTAAAATGCCTTGAGGCACTCAATACGGCACATAACTAGCCAAGAAGAGCCAGACTTTTTTAGAAGCGAAAATCTAATGTCAGAAAAATTAATTTTGACTTGTTACTTCGACATTTCTTAGTTGCCCCATGCAACTAAGGATTTTACAGGGTGGTAGTGCCAAAAATTAACAATTAAATTATTATGACTAAAGGTGACTAATATTTAACATAATATTATACAAAGAGTTAAAATGAAGAAAATTGTAGCCAAATGTTGTGAGGTTTCACAACACCACGTATGTGTTTTGTTTATGAATTGTGCCCCATTTTGTCAATATATTTTACTTTTAATGCTTGTTTTGAAGTTTAAAGACTGATATTTTTTTAGAATAACGGATGGTAGGGCTTTGTGGTCTTATGTTATTTCATAATTTATTAAATTTTTTGTATGTGTATAAATTACTCATATAAAAACAACAAATCAAATCATTATAAGGATGGACAAATACTCGTAATAAACACATAAAGACATAAATTCCAAGACAAGCAAATGTCAAATTGTAGGTTATTAAAAATATTTCATGTACGCATGCCCCGGATTGAGAATTCGGAGAATAGGCAGGGATTTTTATAACCGTTTCCAATCAGAGGGATTTTCTTGCGTATATGTATTCAAATCATATTCGTAGCAGTTTTGAATTCATTCATTCTTGCGTTGAAACGATGACGTCATTTTTCAAATGATTTGAAATTTTAGCTGTCAGTTTTAAAACCAAGGGAAAGTTAGTTTTAAAATGTTATTCATGGTAAAAGTGGGGATAATTGTTAGCGAAATTTATAAATCTGTCACATCTGTCATTCTGTTTTGTTTTTCCAAAATTAAAATTGAGAATTGAGAATGTTTCAAGTAAATTTGGGCCGTTATAAGATCGATGTAGATAGTGAAACTTTAGAAAGTTTGAAAGGTAGGTATTATAACTAATATAGCTTCTGACAATAAATAGTTATTAAATATTTTAAGAGTGATTATAAATTACCCTTACAGATCCAAAGTATGCTGCTAATTACTTAAGGGAAGTAGAGAAACAAATAACAGGAGGAGTAACAAACCATAGAAAAATAATAAACTGAGAAGTGATTATAGATTTGACATGACTGTTTTACTAAACGGTACGTTCTGGCGTAATCTCAAATTGATGACGTTTTGACATATATGTTTCAAATTCATTTTTAAATATATTTCAACGCAAGAAAATCCCTCAGTTGACAATCACTTCATTTGTGTTTCCGAACGCCATATTTGGAAACTATCAGTGATTCTTCTACGAACGCAAAATATTCAATGCGCATGTGCTGTTCAGTTGGAAACGGTTGTGGATCGCTCTACGAACAAAGCTAATAAGTTCTCAACAAGAGTACATGATTTATAAAAAAATTAAATTGTAGTCTAAATAAGTTTTGTAGATCAGCTGTTTCAAATAAAGAAAACCTTATGTACCTACTAAATGAACAAAAAATTGATATTGCTTGTATTTCTGAAACGTATTTTAAACCTCAAATAATCTACAAATTTAAAAATTACAATATCTTAAGAGACGATCGTGTGGATCGTCTTGGAGGAGGAACAGCGATTTTAGTTAAATCCAACATATTTTATGATGAAATTCCCATTAAATACTACTTAGCGAATGTTAATCAAAAATCAATTTTATTAAAATTTGGCAATATTAAAATTACAATTGTATCCTTATATATACCACCAAAAACTAAAATTTCATTACAAGAGTGGTGTTCATTCTTTGAATCAATTCCTAGACCATGTATAATAACAGGAGATCTAAATTCTCATAACATAGCTTGGGGAGGTCCATCGACTGATACATATGGTAAAATTTTGTTAGAAGCTTTAGACCAAAATAATCTTAGTTTTATAAATGACGGATCACCAACGTTTTTGGGAAATCTACACACCATACCTTCAGCTATTGATTTGACAATCAGTTCTCTAGAAATTAGACATCTTCTGAAATGGGAAACTCTAAATGACTTATATGGTTCGAATCACCTTCCCACTCTTACTTCAATCTCAATCACTCCTAAAAATATAATTACTCAGACTACCAGAAAATGGAATTTAAAGAGGGCTAATTGGAATTCGTTTTATTTAGAAACACAAAAATTGTTCCACGGAAATATTAATCTTAATTATGAAGAATTTATTCAAAACATAGATACGGCTGCTGAAAAGTCAATTCCAAAATTTATTAAAAGTAACTCTTCATCTAAAAATAAATTCTGGTGGAACCAAAAATGTGATGAAGTGATAGATAACAGAAAAAAAGCTTTTATAACCTTCCAGACAAATCCAACACTCTCAAATATTATAGAATACAAAAGATTAGATGCCATAGCAAAAAAGACAATAAAACAAGTCAAAAGGGAAAGTTGGAAAAATTATTGTCTATCTCTGAACCAACATTCTCCTATTAAGGAAGTTTGGCAAAAAGTTCGTTCATTAAAAAATCAAAATTCTTCAATGATTCCTCCAGTAGACATCGAAACAGCCGAGTGGATACCAGAATTTCATTTGAAATTAGCCCCGCCATTCGTTGTTCCATGCCCTCCTAATGATTCAGAATTGGAAAATAAATTCCTAGCCACTTCAACCGAAAACTCCAAAAACTTATTAACACCATTCTCTTATAATGAATTAGAATTGGCCTTAATGAAAACAAAGAACTCGTCTCCAGGTTTAGATAATATTCATTATACAATGCTAAGTAACCTCCCTAAGATTGCTAAACAACAACTATTAAATATCTTAAACAAAATATGGGCTAAGAAATTGGACATTCCAGAATCTTGGTCTGATTATATTATTTTACCCATACTCAAGCCAAACAAAATTCCAACTAATGCAGATTCATATAGACCAATATCACTATCATCTTGTGTTTTAAAAACGTATGAAAAAATGATCAAACTTAGACTGGAACATTGGTTGGAACACAATAATATGTTTCCAAACTCACAATTTGGCTTCAGGAGAAACAAGTCTACTCAAGAAAGTATTGCAACCATAACAACTGACATACAAATTGGATTTTCCCAACAAATTTCTACCACTGCTGTGTTTTTAGATATTAAAGGAGCTTATGATAATGTCAATCTAGAAATACTGATTCAAAAAATGATATCATTGGGGATCCCTCACTTAATCTCCTTACATATTTATAAACTATATACAAGACGAAAGTTATTGATTAGAATAAATAATGAATTTATAGGACCTAGAGAAACTTCATTTGGTCTTCCTCAAGGAAGCGTTTTAAGTCCACTTCTATACCTTATTTATACTCAAGATTTGGAACGACATATATCTATTCCTACAAAAATTCTTCAATTTGCTGATGATATTGTTTTGTATACTCAGCATAAAAGTATTGATTCTAGTATTTATCAACTATCATTAGGTGTAGAAGACATACAGAAATGGTTGTTTGAAAATGGTCTAACAATTTCAGAAAACAAGTCAGCGGTAGTTTGCTTTACAAGGAAAAGAACTCAACTTTCAAATGTTGCTTCACTAGGAAATTGTCAATTTCAACTTAAAAGTAGTCATAAATTCTTGGGTGTCATATTGGACAAGAAGCTAAACTGGAAAGAACATATTAATTATATTGTAAAAAGAACAGAAAATGCTGTAAATTTAATAAAAACTGTTTCCAAATATAATTGGGGTGCAGACCCCAACATAGCAATTCTTTTTTATAGGGTGCTGATTAGATCAATTTTTGACTATGGTGCAATATTATACAATGATGCATCAAATACTCATTTGCAAAAATTGGACAGAATAAAATACAAATGTCTTAGATTAAGTATAGGTTTTCTCCCAAGTACTCCAATTAATGTAATAGAATCAGAAACTACAGAACCTCCTCTCAATTTTAGAAGAAAATTTTTATCCGAAAAGTTTTTAATAAATCAAAGGGCGAAAAATTCGGTTCTTCTCCCTCTTTTATCCAATTTATCTTCTCTGTGTTTAACTGGAAAGTATTGGTCAAAGAAAAAACTTCCTTTACTAGTAGAGACTTTTTTATCTACCATTGAAATGATTCCAGACCTCCATCAACAAAATGCAATTCCACTATGGTCCTTACATTTTTCAGCTTTAACAACGCCATTGAAAACATATATAAACAAAAATCTACTGAATGAAAACCCTCTAGTGATTAAAAACGCATTTAAAGAAGATTTAATAACAAAATGGAATACATTTGAAAACATATATACGGACGGATCTAAAATTGGGAACCAATTAGGATGTGCAATTTTGTATCCTAACAAAAATTATGAAATTTCATTTAAACTTCCCAGTACAATGTCAATATACAATGCTGAACTTGTTGCTATAAAAGAAGCTTTTAACGTATGTCTTCAGGAAAATAAATCTAAATATGTTATATTTACTGATAGTAAGAGTGCAGTAGAATATTTTGCAAAATGGAACGTTACCAGTCCTACCAACTATATAGCCTCAGAAATTCTTAAGATTAACTATCAATGTTTGGAACAAAATAAAGAAATTTCGTTGGCGTGGATAAAATCTCATGTAGGTATTAGTAACAATGAGAAAGTGGATATACTAGCAAAAAAGGCTACTGTTTCGGGAACTAATAAAAATATTAAAACTCCAAAATCAGATTTTATTGCTAAATCTAAATTATCAATGTTTAAAACTTGGCAAGATGCATATTCTAAAGAAGAAAAAGGGAAGAAATACAAAAACATTCAACCTAATATTCCAAAGTGTCCCTGGTTCAAAAACGAAATAAATAGGTCTTTTATCCGAGTTATTTGTCGTATGAGAAGTAATCATGCTATGCATCCTGCCTACAAGGAAAAATTTGGTCTATCAGATAATAATTTATGTTTAATTTGTGATGAAATTGCTGATCTCAATCATATAATTTTAGAGTGTGTCCTAAATTCGTTAGATACTGACACAATGTACTTAGAATTAGTTAATATTGGTATACCTCTACCAATAAACATTGATGTTCTGCTTTCATTAAACGATGTTAAAGTTTATAAAATATTGTATGAATTTGTTAAAAAAACTAATACAAGATTGTAAGTAGCTGAGCTACCCTAAAAATATTGTAAACCTGAAACGAAAAAATAAAATAAATGATAAAATAAAAAAATGAAACCAAGGAAAAAATGAAAAAAAAAAAAACAAAAAATAATACAAAAAAAAAACAAAAAATAATACAAAAAAAAAATAATACAAAAAAAAAAAATAATACAAAAAAAAATAATCAAAAAAACAAATAATAAAAAAATAGACATTTTTTATAATTAATTACAAACTCAGGTATTTTGATAGCTGTAAGTCAAAATATAATAATAATGTAATCATGTAACAATAGTGGATAAAACAATTAAAGATTTATGGATTACTACAATAGTCTGGCCTTTTGGTTATATCCAGTGCCATTAAAAAAAAAAAAAAAAAAAAAAAAAAAAAAATAAGTTTTTGGAAAGTGTCAAAAAAATGTTTACCGAATTCAGTAAAATGATACTGAAAAATAAAAATATTATAGCCATTAATAATTTTTGAATTTTCAACTTTGTGAAATTAATAAAATAGAAAATATGCTTTTGTTTTTCTTTTCCATTACAGGTATTATCCGAATTAATTTAAAATAAATTATATAATACTATTATTATAATAATGCCTTGGTAGGATTCCCCACTCGACCATTCACTGTTGGGTACTAATTAACAGTGCTGTTCCTCAAGTGGCGCTGGGAAACAGTAACAAAGCCTACACAGAATACGAGGCTAATAACCGTAGCAGTTGATGCCGATGACACAAAAAAATAATAATATATTAATAATAGCAATAATAATACATTTATTAAGTGCTGAGAAAAATTGTATTTTTAATTCAAATACATTCTAAAACTTCAGGGATTTGTGTGTCAAAGAGCGATTAATCAACTACAAAAGCTGATGACATTAGGCCCTGATGCTCCGAAGTATTACGAGTCAACAATAGGAACCGAACGAAACTTTATTGAAGTTCGTAGTAGGGTTGGCTACAAGAAAATTTGGAATTCTTTGTAAAGAAAGATTTTAATTTTAATAAAGGTGAACAGGAAAATCATATATCTAATAATAATCAAGTATCACATCACCTAACCATATGTGTCAATTGTCTCGTTTTTCGGGAACCAGTTAGGACGTTACAAGTTTATGTTTCCACGCAGAAATTCTGTGTTTGTCCCCCTAGCGGCTATGGCAGTATCGTTATCAAAAACTGTACTAGGAAATGTCGTAGTAGAAGGATGTTCCATCACCATGGCACCTAGGAATTATTCTGCGGAATCATCGGGAGATACTGGTGAGAACTTTCCTATTATTATTCTTGGCATTTTGCTTTCTTTTCTAGTGTCCATTCAATATTTTCGTCTTCTTGTCGTTTGAATTCTTTGTCCGTCGGTTCTTGGTATTTTGTTTTCTTTTCTTACAAAAGTCTATCGTCTTGAGTAAATTTCTGTTCATGGTCTTTTCTTCATAAATTCTCATAGCCGATTTCTCAATTGAAATCTTTTTCTACCCCTGCGTTCCAATCCCCCGTTGCATTGCCTATAGATTTTAGTTTTATATCTCAAAAACACTGCAAGTATTCTTACGAGAGAAATACTTGTCTCTAGGTGTTTTTAATCCTGTCTTTAAAAAGTAGTTGGCACCTCTGACGAGCCAGGTATCTGAGTTTTTGGTTTATGAAAAACTGTCTAAAAGTCGTTCTTTTAATGTGACAAGGTTGGGATAGCGACAGACAAGAAAAAATTTGCCGAGAGGTACGATTTAAGGGTTTGGGAGTCTTTTCTTAAACAATGGGTTAACTACAAGAGCTGACAATTCAGCAGTTCCTGATGCTTAAAAATTTTATGAATTAACATAAGGAAATTGCATCCACACCGAAATACTATGTCTGTTCCCTTAGCTGTGGTGGCCGTATCGACTTCAAAAACTGTACTAGGCAACATCGTAGTAGATGAATATTCCATCATCATGGCACCTATGCATTATTCTGCGGAATCATTGGAAAATACGGGTAAGAACCTTTCTATTATTATTTGTACTATAATTTGCTTTCCTCTTGGATTAGTTTATTCCAAATAGGAAATAGGAAACCACCAAAACTTTCTCATTTTACGTCGACAGATCGAAATATCCCAGTCATTTCTTTTCAGAGACGATTTATAGGTGGTCGTTTTTACTACAAGAAAAAGTTTTGTTATTTATTATTGTAGAAGAAAATGTAAAAAAAAGTTAAAGGTGACAAGTGATGGCGAGGCAATAGAGGTTGGTGAGAACCTAAAGCTTGGTGAGACAAGATATGGGCGATTGAGGCTTCGAAACTCAAACGGGGTCGCCTCCAAAGTGACAGTTCGTTTTCAACGAAGGTCACGGTAAGAGGTCACCCCAAGAAGCCTAAAATTCGGTCTGATAGAGCAAGGGCTTGTCCTATAAAGAGGCACTAACACCCATGAAAATGGCGGTAGTGCCTAAAGAATTTCCCAAGGAAAAACTGACTGAGGAGCAAGCTAATTAGACTCAGGAAAAACTGATGGGAGAAATTTTGAAGAGTGGGAAGGAATCAGGACCACAGTTTAAGAAGGGATATTTCCATAACGGAGCTCTCTTCTTGATCTGTGTCAATGAGAGCGCTAAAACCTGGCTCTCCTAAATAATCCCCCAGCTCCAACCGTGGCAGGGAGCACAACTTATGGTGGGACCTTCTAGCGAGATCGTCCGAACCAACAAAGTTGTGGCCTGGATACCTAAACCCATGCAGAACATGAAAACAACAAAGGTACTTGTGTTCCTCAAAACCCAAAATCAAGGGCTCCAAACGGAACAGTGGCAAGTCATTCACGGGCAAGTGGAAGACAACGGTCAAACCATTGTACTGTTGATTGACGACGACTCTCTGAAGGCTTTAGAAAACCTGCAGTTAAAACCCTATCTGGGCCTAACTCAGGCAATCGTTGGAGTGCAAAGAAAGAGGAAGGAAGAACCTTCAGAGGCTCAGAATAGTGCAAGCAAATCTGAGATATTGCAAGGCCGCCTCCGCAACCCTTGCACGTATCATTATCAGGGAGGACATAGAAGTAGCCCTAATACGAGAACCCTGGATCTACAAAGGACATGTGATGGGGCCAAAGGTAATTTAATATACAATACTCAATTATTAAGGCTTACGAAATGGTCTAGACATTCTCAACTTACAAGATGTCTCTTTTAGAGACCTAGTAGCAGTCAGGATGGAAATAAATGTGGAGATATTGAATCGTGGAAACGAACCTACTTTTGTAACCATTAGACGGAGCGAGGTTATTGATATTACCCTTGGTTCTTCCTTTGCTTCAAATCACATTGGCAAGTGGTACGTGTCTAGAGAGCCTTTGCTCTCAGATCATCGGCATATTCTCATGGAAATCGACAACGTAGGAGATGTATACCAAGACCCACATAAAACCGATTGGTTTGGATACGGAGTGTAGCTGGGGGCAGTGTTAAAAACTGTTAAAATACCTCAATACTAAAAATGATATAGATGAAGTTGCAGAACAACTACGGGACGCAATAATAACATCATATCAAAATAACTGTTCGTTAAAGAACAGGTAAACTTATAGGGAGGTGAGCTGGTGGAACACCGAATTCGCCAAACTCAGAAGGAAAACACGTAAACTTTTTAATAAGGCTAAAAGACGAATGAGTGGGAAGAATACACCCAAACACTCACAGAGTATAAGAAAACTCTTAGGAAATCTAAGAGGGATTCATGGAGAACATTCTGTCAGGAAATTGAAAATACAACTGAAGAATGCAGACCCCACCGCATTCTAGTAAAAGATCCAATAAACCCTGTGGAGACTTTAAAAACCCAAACAGGGGAATACACTAAAACTGTAATGGAAACTCATTTCCCTGATTGCACGACAAACTCGAATGCAGCAAACCAAACCCATACTATATGGTAAAAATGTGTAATATTGCTACCTGTTTTCTGTGCAGAAACTAGTGATGAAGTAATGATGAAGAATCCCCAGTTTTAGAAGATAATACAAATACAGGGGAGCAAGCACCTGACACTTTTTCAGTGCCCAAGGGCGACAAGAGGGGGGGGGGGGGGGTAGCCGGGACTAATTCCCGGGGCCCCTGGTAACTTTGACGAGGACATTCTTTACGCCTTCAGAAGTTCGACACAAGAGGGGGGAAGTTTTTGCTTTTGTAGTTTTTTTTTTAGAGAAATTGAAGTAAAAAGAAGAAGTTTCAGCTTTGAAGACCTTTTCTTTAGAGAAATTGAAGTAAAGAGAAGTTTTAGCTTGAAGACCTTTTTTTAGAAAAATTTAAGTGTAAAGAGCAGGAGAAATTTTATTCTGAGAGACCTTTTAGTTTTTTAGAAATTTTTATCAAATTGTCACGGGGCCGGCCTTGAAGAATTGTCCCCGGGCCCGACCTGGCTCTCGGCGCAGTGCCTGAGTCTACTTCTGTTTTATGGCGCCACAAACATTTTTTTCCCTGTTAAGTGTTTGTTTATTTTCAAAAACCAAATAGAGTGTCCAAAATAATTATTTAGACTTAATTTCTTTATTGTAGATATAAGTTTTGTAACCTCTGTGAGTCCCCCGATGTATACCACACAAGAAATATTGATATTATTTTACCTATATCCCAAATTCGTCAAAAAAATAAATAAAGCAATGTGCTAAGTATTAAAATTTTATCTATTCAAAAAACAAATCAGGACTGAAAGGTTTAATCACTCATTTGTTTTAATAGTGGCGTACAATGCACACATTTAAGTAATACGTCAAAACGAAATATCTTAAATACGGTCTTTACCCAGTTCTAAATGATAACCTTACCATTAAAAAAATATGAAATTTATGAAACGGTTTTTCCAGCAATACGACGGAAAACTTTACAATAAATTCTCATTGCGAGAACGAAAAACTTCGCAATTATAAAACGGCCACTCCTTTTTTAGAAATTTTCACCGTTAATTACGAAAGAACTTATGAAGAATATAATCCTTACGACTACTACATAAATCTACAAACTTATTGTAAGTGGTATAGTTAGTTTGTGAATAATTCAGATCCAGTATCCTGATTTAGGGAAGTTTCTCACGTCTTTATTTCACGAGAAATAGGATAAAAAGTGCAACTCGAACTCCCAGAAATTCGTATTTCGGAATGGCATTTGTAATTTTGGTGCCGCGGTTTGCCAACTTAGCTGGACGAAAATACGAATTGTAATAATAACTTCTTTATTGAGAAGAATATTAAAAAACTTTATGAGAACTTTTCATAGCTATATTATAAAGGAGTCCAATGGTGCACAAATAAATTTTTAATGGGGTTTAAGTTAACTAATATTAGTTAACTTAAACACAAAAAATTTCAATTTATTAGATTTTCATGAAGATGTTGAAATTACTCTTGAAAGAGACAACAATATCCTCTGTCTCAACACTAAAGTGAACCTTAACAGAAATTTCATACCACTCCATAGACAACTCAATTAACCCTCTATGATGATGTAGGTCCGAGCCACCCAATACAAGCCTTCGAGAGCTAGCCCCTCCTAAACTCGATTTCACCCATCAGAGCCTACCTTTGGGACCATGGTACTCCTTTGTTTAAAACTTTTTTGTTCTCTATTTTGTCTTTTTCAACCATGAGTACGCTTGATGAGTGATTTAGTAATTTTTAGGACTAAACACCAGATTCACCTTTAGGGACAGCGGGTTAAGTTGTGCCATCTTGGGTTCTCTGAAAGAATGTTCTGCAGAGCCCGGGCTGGCACATCAGAATCACGCGAGTGACATCTGTTCAAAGGTCAAAGTGAAGTTACTAAGCACTTTAAGTAAGTAAGACTTTACACTTTTAATGCCATCTTCCCAAAGATCGCCCCAATGGGGGGACCTTGGAGGGATAAACTTCCAGTCAATGGAAGAAGTGTGTAAATAATCATATACAGGAGAAAATTTTTGTATAAGAAACTGTGATAACTCTTTTAGCTGGTTATTAGCACCTACGAAATTAGTTGCGTTATCGCTATATATAACCGATGGAAGTCCTATTCGTGAGGTAAAGTCTAACACCAGTTCCAAATGGACAGCTTTGGAGGAAAAACACACAAAAATTACTATATAACACTTAGTAATGGGGGTCTTCTTAAGACAAGACGATTTAATCATAAAAGGTCCTTCGAAGTCTATGTCGACAGTTTGGAACGGTCAAAAAGGAGATACATGAGTCTTGGGAAGGTCAGCCATAAGTTGTTAGACAGTTATAGCTTTAAATCTATGACACATGATACATTTATTTATTATTCTTTTGATTTCGCGGAGTCCGTCAATGGGCCAAAACTGAAGGCGAACATTGACTAGCACATTTTGAGGACCACTATGTCCTAGCCCTTCAGTCTTCCTGTTAGAACACCAAGGAAGTAAAATGGCTATTATAAGGAAGAAGAATGAGGTGTTTTTGATCAAAGTTTAGATCTGAATAGGTTAATCTGCCTCCTACTCGTAAAATATCATTTTTATCTAAAAAGGGGTTGAGTGAAGCAATCTGTTTGTTGATAATAATTTAAAGCTTTTTTAAAGACATTATTTCGTTTGTAAATGAGTTTTATTGAATTTGTTTTACAGCAAATGTGATGCTTTTTTTAATTCTGTGGGAGAAAGAGATTCATACATTTTCATTTTATCACGAACATTGTAAATAACCCTAAAAATATAGGCCAAAGATCTTTTTAATCTACTCAGAGATGGAAACTTCGAGAAAAATGTAAGCCAAATATTTTCTGGCATATGACTGTGATTTTTCTTCAGGTGGATCAGAAACTTGCGAAAATGAATCGTAACACAATAGGTCTGCATTATAATTTGGTAAAAACAAAGGACCATGAATCCAAAAATCCAAGTGATTTAATGGAAGTTTTTCCCTAGACAACAAGTCGGCGGGGTTTAACTGAGAAGTGATGTGCCGCCAAGAAACTTTGTAAGTAAGTTTTTGAATGGTAGAAACTCTATTTGAAACAAACACAACCCATTTGGTCGAAGGCCCTTTAATCCATAACACAGCTACTTGAGAATCTGACCATAATACCATTTCACATATAACAAGATGATCTTTAAATATACTTTCTAATCTGTATATCAATTGTGATAAAAGTACTATGAAACATAATTCCAGTTTTGGAATAGTTATAACTTTTTTAGTGAGAGCAACTCTAGATTTAGATGTAATAAGAAATGAAAAAGAAGTGTGATCTTTATAAAGAGCTCCGTATGCTAAGAAACCAGCGTCAGAAAAACCATGAAGTTGCAATTTACAAATATTCTTTTTGAAAACTAAACACCTGGGAATACGAAACGAAGAGAGTTTAGAAATGTTTCTAATATAAGCAGTCTATTTCTTTATTACATAACGGTCTGAAATAGGTAAATCCCAAGGATGTTTTGCAAGCCAAAGTTTTTGTATTAACAACTTACTCTGTATTATGACGGGATTAACCAATGCTAATGCATCATATCACTGGGCTATTAAAGATAACAGTTTTGTTTTGGTAAGAGGTTCTACGAAAAGGAAGTTTAGAGTGGAAATTTGCATAGAATCTAAAAGCGAATTCCACTTTAAACCTAATAATGTGTGGGGATTTTTATGGCGATTTAAGTCTTTTTCATCCGACTGAGTTGACAGAAAAGAAGCTTAAAAATTAGGAAGCTTGGAACCAAATTTAGGCAAATGAAATCCTGCTTAAGATAGAATATTTGTAAGGGCGATTTGTAACTGATACAGTTCCTCTTCCGAATTTGCTTCTGTGTGAATATGATCCACATATGTGTGAGCCAATAAAGCTTCTTGAGCTGAAGTTTGCTGAGGGTTTTTAAGAAACTGTAGATAGCTCAAGACAGGAAAAATCATCTGAGGGGGAGACTCTCCAAAGGGCATTTTGTAAAAAGTGGAATCTTGGGTTATTATTAACTTGCTTATACTTTTTTTTAGGTTTGCAGTAAATACTAGCCAAAAGGTTCTGAATCGGTTAATAATGTCAAACAGTTCTGGTTGAACTCGAGGACCTTTTAATTAAATATCATTAAGGGAAAGCGAACTAGAGGATTTGGAAGAGAAATCAAATTAAAGACTTTTATTAAAAAACGCTTTTAATATTTTATTATGAAAATAATAATCCGTGACTGATATGGAGTTGCTTCTGTACTTGGCAATGACAAGTCAGAATGCCTCTGACTAGGCGTATATTCTGTCTAGTCATAGTCAAGTATTTGTTTTCTGCAGTGTTGTCAGGATAACTTAAAAGCTCCTTGGCAACTTTGCAGTTTATTGTTTCATCCCATCTTTCCTTGAATTTCATAAGGGAATGTTCTTTGATTAGGTCTGTCACTACCGATTTTGTCAGACCAATAGAAGGGCCAGATCCAAAAAGTATTTGGTTGGCTGCTTTCTTGGCCAGTGAATCAGCAAGACGGTTACCTTCCGATGTGGCGTGACCTTTGATCCATCTTAATATGACCATATTGTTGAAGAATACTTTGGCCAAAGCTTCGTGACATTATAGTACTAACCCTGAGTAAATTCGTGGTCTGTTCCGGATGAGTAGGGCTTGACTGCTATCTGTAGAGATAAGCATGTTCCTTCCAGTGATATTGTTTCCGATGATTTCTTTTGCTGCTATGAGAATCCCCATTAACTCTGTTTGAACTACACTGGCACTATTACTTAAAGCCCATTTTATATGTAGGTTTAAGAATCTGGAGTATATTTCACATCCTGGGCCTTGTTTTGTTTTAGAACTATCGATGTAGATTAAGATTAAAAGATTGAAGATAGAAAAATAAACATATCAGTAATAACACGGTTTATTTTGATGTAACACAAACAAAACACTACATAGTTGGTTAGATATTAACACTATATACATTTCTTGCTTAGAAGATTTATTTGATCGCCATTGAAGCGTGGGTTAAAAACTCAAATTGTCGATGTGACTTTGATAAAGATTGAGACGAGTCTGAGAGACTACGTGCCATTACGGCTCGCGCATTCATTTCGCGCATACATATTACCAACTGTCTTTATTTTACTAATCATTATTATCGATTTTGAATTCGTGCATTTCTATTGAATAATAACCGCGTTAGTTATTTTTATTTCATTGAATTTGCAAACATTGTCCTGAATTGAGTCTTAAGTAAATTCAATAGGGACGACCTCGAATTATTTTTTGATTCTAATATTTAAAATATTTTAAAGGTATTTTTTACATATACCATGACAAAATTGGAAATAGGTAATTAAATAAGCGATTGCTATATATTGCCTAGTTAAGCTGAATCGAAAACAATTTGTCATGCAACTTTTTTAAAAGCAGATGCTGTACATCTTCGGGTATGTCACCAATTCAGCGGGCAACAGTATTATTTGAAAGAGAGATTGCAATTGTTTGGCAAAATTATTTCCAAATTTAGTTTGTACAATCTCTATCGCAACTGGCAGAATAAGGTCTTCATCAATGATATGATATTTTGTAAGAGACAAGTAAAGCTGTTTCGATTACAGACACAAAGTTTTTTTGAAGAATGATGTTTGATCTTCATATGAATTTTAATTTAAAGAATTATCGGGTCTTGTGGACGTACTCACTATGAAGTGTTTTCAAATGGAATATAAGTTTATTAGGTTTCATGCCGTCTGCTGCCAAAATTAAAAAAAAAAAATAACGCAGTATTTAAGAATTCTTGCGAATATTTTCTAGAATATATCTTTGAAACCTTGGTGGACTATGCGCTTGTTAAAACTTCACTATTGTGTTTCAAAATAAAATAAAATTTATGTATCTGATCTTTAAATGACTTTTATTCAAAAAAAAATTTATGTCAGATATTTCAAATATTATGTTTCCGAGTAGGAAATTGCAAAATCTTTCAAAAATAAAAAAAAAATTGGGGTTACTATTTAAAAAAATTGTCAATGACGTCACTGCCCAAAAACGGGAAGTGGGGGAAAATTGAATTCTATTTAAAAAATTGCGCTTTGAGTAAGCAAAATTTACCTGTCCGAGCATTTTTTCGAAAAACCAACTACTTCCATTATAATGAATTTATTCCTTTCATTTGAACCATACTGTATATTCGTATACGAAACACAAAATATGTATTACTTTATTTGGAGAAAATGCGTAACTATTAGAAGTACAATGTATATTTAAACAATTTAAATTTTGTCCACTTGGATACGCAATTTTAATAAATCTTCCACTCGACGTGGCATATCTCTAATGGAAATGAACTTCCTGAAAATTTCATGAGAATTGCCGGGTCAGACTCGATTTCTGAATAAATTGGACCCTTTCGAATCTGCTTACTTTATAACCGAGCCACTTTTATACAGCACGTCTCGCACATTTTTAGCCGATTACATTTTTTCTAACTAAAATGCACCAAACAAAAAATCACCCTTCGAGATATTTGAAACATTTGACAAAGTTCATTTATCGCCTGATGCGTCGAGAGTAGAAAAAATATGATAAACAATTACAAATAAATAACAAATATCTACATACCTGTGCGGACACTCTGGTGGTGCAATCATCAGCATCGAAGTTGGTAAAGTCAACGCGGGGTTCTTAGACACTTCCATCCACGTAACAGCAAAATTCCCGCCTTCCTTCCTCAAGAACTCTATCACAAAACTCCTGGAATTCCTATTTTGACTCCTCTTGTAACTGTATAAAATCCATCCCTCTGAAAACATATCTACTACGTCATTTGATCCTTCGTAGTAAGGACAAATCACATGGACGGTTTCAGTCCTCCCAGCTGGATACACTAGTATCCTATTTTTGCTAGGACACAACCTGGAATCCTTCTTAAAGGTTCCTTTAACTTTAAGATAGATAAAATTGCTGGCTTCTTCTGGTTCTATCAACCAAGGTTGTTGAAGACAGTACCTAACACTCTGGTTCTTGTAAAACATATCATCAGTCTTCTCTAAACTGTTTTCACCATTCCTGATGGTAATCTCACCGCTGGACCCTTTCAGCCTCCGATTATTCCAAGGATTCAAACAGTTGTTGTCGTTTGGGATAAACTCAAAGTTGGCGTCGAAGAAGTAATTGTTATAATCTTCCGTTATCTTCATTTTTCTTACTATGAACTTAACAACAACTTTGGTGGATGTTTTGGTAATGACGCTAAAGGGTTCTGAGATGTTGTGGCACAAACAGTCGCGATGCAGTTCGATATCCTTCCAAGGAAACTCGGAGATCTGGATAAAAGCTACTCCTGCAATGGATTTTTGGTTTCTACATTCCCATCTGTTGGCGTCTTGGTCGTAAAAAGAGTTGCAGGTTTTAGAACCGAATTGAGCTTTGTTAAAAGTTATTTTCAGCCTCTGTTGTTCATTAGATTCGAACTGATATGTACAAGTCAGATCTTCTTTACCACCTCTACCGAACAGGAAGGTTATTTTAGGCGAATAAAACCTTCCTTTTTGCGTTCTGAATAGTCTATCACAAGGATTTTTAGACATTTGTACCCCTTCTTGCGATAAATCGATAAATTCATACCTTAGAACAAAATTAACTGGATACAAGACACTACCATACTTTATAGTATGAGAAATGGTTAAGTCTGAGTTACTGCTGACGTAGCTTTCTGTTAAACCGCAAGGTCTGGTCACTCTTGAAGAGTTTTTTAATAATGTATGGTCGCACAACCTAGGTTTATCGTCTTTACAGAACTGAGCCATCAACGGTACCGTACCTGGGCTCTTAATATCCCCATCCCAGATTTGTAGTTCTACATTGCAATCGCCTTGGTTAAAATCGGTTAGTCTTTCGTTGATCACATGGTATTTGATGAAAGATATCCAGATAATACCTCTGGATTGACCGCGGAAGTGATAATGGCAAGTCGTGTTGGGTGGTAATGAATGCAATGGGTTCTTGAGGTATCCGGAAGGTTTGTCGAATGACGTAACTAAAAATTCGCACTTCTTACCATGTTCTATATACGTCGGAGATTCTTTATTCACGTAGACTATCTAGAATGAAAAAAATGTAGAGTTAGTACAATAATTAGTTGTTATTTGTGTTGTTGAATTACTTCTACTTCAAGTTCAAATCCTGGTAAATAGGATATCGGCAATGGGTGGAACGGATTTCCTGATGGAGAGGTCTGGAACTTGACCAACAGTTCTGGACCGCTGCTGATGATTTGCGGTATGGTTTCTCCGCTACAGAGGTGAGCTAGAGTGACTGCCGATGATCCCCAACCATCTAGGATTTCTATGTAGTCTTGCATCATGTTGCATTGATCCAAGGTCCTGAAATTGCGTTTTTCTTGAGAATTGATTTACAGGGGTTCTCGGATAATGAACAGAGATGTTATAATATAAGTACTTATATATATTTATCATACTGTATATAATTTTTTTAGTTATTATAGTTCCTTGAACTTGTTTATAATTAGGTTAACGAGTGTATTTTATTATTTTATATTATAATTTGTAATGTGTTGATTTGACACTTATTTCAACGACGTATCAATTGTGTAGGTTTGTTGAAATAAGTGATCGAAGAATAAAGGATTCAATAAATAACTTTCGTACAATCTACTTGATTTTTATTGCTATTAATAATACTTGGTGACGTAAGATATTCAAACGACTAGTACCATCACATGGCGATCCTGCCGGTCCAAAATATTATGAAGAAATATATAAAAATATGGCAAGAAGAATAATTATGGAAATAATAAAGAAAATTGAATAAAGAATTATTGAGAAGATGACTGGAAATAAAAATTCTAAAGAGGTAAAGAAAGAAGTAAAAATTGCTTAAAGTTGAAACAGCGGAGGTCAAACAAATACAACAGAATTTTTCACACCCAAAAATATTATAGAAACAATGTGGTATTGGTATTCGTATTTTTGTTGATGATAATTTTCAAGAAAAGCAAGACAATGTTAGAGAGAAATGTGGCTAAACAAATTAGAACCAGCCAAGAATTAGTTTAGAGAAGGAAATACCAGAAGATTTTTTTCTCTTTTTCAGCTTTTTAGGTATGACTTAATAAAATGATTATAATAGAATGAGTTTGCGAAAGGAATTTGAAAATCTAATAGAAGAACTAAAAGTGTTTCATAAAAATCTATTAAAAGACAGTAACGAAAGAAGAAGTGACATAAATGTAATTAACCGTAAGTTTAAGAAATAAGATAAATTTAAAGATAGTTTTAAATAGGTAAAAATATTATTTAATAAATCAGAAATAGATTTTCGCTCAAAAGCTTATATTAAAGAACTTGCAAATGTTGTTAATAAACTAATTGAGGCAATTACAGTTAATTTAGTTGGAAGGTTACAGTTTTCGCACAACATAGAGAAAACTAAACGGGAAACCAATTTAGAACCAGACTCTTTTCTTTCAGATTGCTCAAATAAAGTTAAAATGGCTGAAAAGTTCGATTCAAAAACCGCTGCTAGTCTGCTACCAGTTATGAATGGTGCCGAAACTGTTACTAATCAATTAATTGATGCTATTGAGTTGTATGACGCTATACTTGATGCTGAAGGAAAGAAATTATTAACAACTTATATTCTAAAGAAAAGTCTAAGTTAAAATGCAAAAATTAGACTAAATAAAATTTATAATAATAATAATCAAAATCTAGTTAGTAATCTTAAAAAGTTTTTCATTACATTGAAATAGAGAACACTGAAACCAAAGAGAATAGTGAAACTAGTGAGAATAATGAAACTAGTGATACGGAAGAAACAGTAACAGAAATTAGTGATACGGAAGAAACAGTAACAGAAACTAGTGATACAGAAGAAAAAGTCACCGAAACCTCGAGCGAATTAGCTACTAATGTTAGTTTAAGTTCAGTTACAAATACTGATCAGGAATTAGAATCTGGTAATTTTACTTACAGTAACAAATAATGGTGAGGTCGAAAAATCAACAGTCACAGCATCAGGCAGAATAGTAAAGCCTCCAAATAAATTAAATCTATAACTGTTTATTTTTCACCTTAAATTTGTGTTTACTTTTTATATATAATTTTAGCTTGTCATTGTGTTAAAAAAAGGAAGATGTCATATTAGTTAAGTAGTAATAACGGAACCCACCCTGTCACGTCAAGTGTCAGCGGTCATGATTGTCAACGGTCCAAGAGTCAGTCTTGGTTATGTATTGAAAGTGAATAAATCTATGTTACAAGTCTCTCAATATTTGTTAATAATTACAAATACAATTAACTACAAATCATAACAAACATCATTAGCTACACAACTACATAATGCTAAGCAAGGTTCAAAAACTATCGAACAGTTTGGGAAAACGTTAGAAGAATTGTTAACCGACCTAACGCTTACCCAAGCCAACGGTAATGTAAATAATCTTAGATTTTAAGTGAATTAAATAAAAAAATTGCTCTTAACACTTTTGCAAATGGATTGCGACATAGAAATGTGCAAACTATTATTAAAGCTCGAAATTATGCAAAACTGAATGAAGCAATCCAAGGAGCTAAAGATGAAGAAATCAATTTAAACAATTTTAATAGTGACAATGCGCAAGCATATCATATGAGAGGTCGTCAATATTTTAAATCTAATTATAGAGGCAATAATAGAATTTCTAGAGGGTTTAATAATCAAAATAATTGTAATAAAAATTATTCTAGAAATAATGTAATTTTTAACAACAGAGGACATATATACCGCGGTAGATTTAACAATAATATGAAAGGAAATAATTTTAGAGGAAAAGATATTTATATTTCATATAAATAACTCTGTAATAATTGGCATTATTATTTTTAAAATATAAAGAATTTAACAAAAATCCCAAAAATATCTAATATTTTTAATCTATTAAATTAACACAACATATTTATTAAAACCAAACAATTAGAAATAGTTCATTGTACTAGAAAATTAAAGGACAAATCGTGCGAATAATCATTAAAAATAAATAAGTCGAGTTTCTTTTTAAAATAATCACGTTAAGATTGATATAAATAGAGAGTCAATCATTGACAAAAAAGACTCAAGGGGCGGCCGTTAGGCCAAACCTATGCCCAAAAATGTAACTTAGTGATTATTAGTATTTATTATATATAGTAAAGTGTGTGTGTAGTGTTTTAGTTTCAAAGGTAATATCTATTTTATTTTAACATGTTTAAATCTCTTGTTTGGGTTATGTATTTTAAAACAGTTCATTAGTCTTTCTTCAAATGCCAATTCTTTCATTTTCGTCCCAAGTTTACTTATTAAATGTTTATCAGTTTTAAGGGTTTTATCATATAAAGAGTTTTTTTATTATAGTAAAAAGTTTTTGTGATGTAAAATGTTTCATTTTATTAAAGTTTTATCATAGATTATATTCTATTAACATGGTTTATCATAATAAAGATTTTACAATTATGAGTAGTAATTTTTGCTTGTCGTATTTCAAAAATTGATATTGTTTTGATTTATTGAAATTTGTTATTCATTTTTTACTTATATTTAAATATACATGTTATTGTTTATTAATTTATTTTATTCTCACCTCTTTCCAAAAACCAGTAAGAAATATTCCGAGCATGTTAAGCCTCGGCGTTCCTACCCTTAAGGACTTGAGAGTCTTAAGTCAGTTGCCAAATCCGCTCGACATATGCTATTAAGGGATGTTTTTTTTGTATTTTTATTATTTTCTTTTATTATTTTATTTTGCCACTGGCGAATGGATGTTCCTTCAGGACTCCAGGACCCTAGGGCTGGTGACAGGCGCTGCCTTTATCCCTTAATAGTATATTAACAGCAGTAGCTAAAGACCTATCAGTAGTTACAAATGGTCTTTAGGATTAACTGGTTGTTACATTTGGTGACGAGCGTTGGTCTTTAGGCAAACTGGTTGTTACATTACATTAATAGTATATTAACAGCAGTAGCTAAAGACCTATCAGTAGTTACAAATGGTCTTTAGGATTAACTGGTTGTTACAACTCGGATGAATCAAATGTTACTAAAGGAATCATAAAAATCATAAATTAATATTTCTATTAGATAAAGGTGCTAGCGTAAGTGTTATTTATAAAAATAGGATATTTAATAATGAAGTAGTTGATGTTTCAAAGAAATTAAGCATAAATGGTATATTTTGGCCAGTAGTATCATCTGACACAGTAAATATTATACCGGGTGTCCGCGCGAAAACTTTAAATGGAATTATTTCTGATGTTTTAAAATATATCGACTTGAAATTTTGGAAGGTCATTAAGGAAGTAGGGATTAAATTAATAGTGTATAAGATACCACTCCAACGTGATATCTGCCGCCCCTAGCCACCCCCGGTTCAAAAGTTTAAATGACACCCTGTATTTTTTTTACATATTCTGAAAGAGCGTAGTTTTTTTTAGTATCTCTATGTGAAAAAATTACTTAATTACATAATGAACTTTGAAAGATATTTACAGCTAAAGGTTCAGATACCAGATATTCAAATATCGAAAGCAAAAAATAATAGCAAGCCATGAAAGCTACTTCGTTGCTTGAACTGTCAAATAATATTGTTTGTGACACTTCTGTTTACTCGTTAGTACAAAAGTTTTCGAAAAAATTTGACTTAGTTTAAATTAAATAGCTAAAAAAATAGAAAAATGGTTTACAGTTTGGAAGAAAGAACTGAAATTGTAGTTTTATATGGGATTGCAAACAGAAACTATTCGCAGACGGCAGCATTATTTAACGAAAACCATCCCAACAAAAATGTATCTGCTATTTATGTAATTAATCTAATGCAAAAAATTTTTGAAACTGGATCGGTAAATAATAAAAAACGTGATATGAATAATCGTGGAGCACGAGATGAAGCAACGCAAGTTGCAGTTCTTGGTCACGTAAATTTAGACCCACAGCTTTCAGTTAGAAAATTATCAGAAGCTTCGGGAGTGGCAAAAACAACGTGCCATAAAATATTAAAATTAAATAAAATGCATCCTTATAAAATACAGCTTCATCAAGAGTTGGGCGACGATGACTTCGATAGAAGAGT
The DNA here is from genome assembly GCA_927349885.1 of Psylliodes chrysocephalus. NCBI lineage: Eukaryota > Metazoa > Arthropoda > Insecta > Coleoptera > Chrysomelidae > Psylliodes > Psylliodes chrysocephalus. The sequence goes on from OV651813.1 coordinate 7,906,060, forward strand.
CCAATTTTGTGAAACTATGACAGGCATGATTCGGCAAAATAGAAATATTTGTTTCAGTGACGAAAGTTGCTTTTCCTTAAATGGTTTCGTAAATAGACACAATTGTCGATATTGGAGCGATGTTAATCCCCACATTTTCCGAGAAGGCCATACGCAACGTCCCCAAAAAATTAATGTATGGGCTGGAATTCTAAATAACCAAATAATTGGTCAAATTTTCTATCACGAGAATTTAACTGGGCCTAGATATCTCGAGTTTTTAGAAGAATTAATACATCCTCTTATCATTCAGTGCTTGGAAGAAAACTTAGATCAAATGCAGGAGGATCAGTTATACTTTCAGCAAGACGGAGCTCCCCCTTATTACTGTTTAGAAGTAAGGCAATATTTAAATACCGTTTTTCCAGGACAATGGATAGGTCGTAGGGGTCCTATTGAATGGCCAGCTCGCTCCCCAGACTTGACCCCACCGGATTTCTTTATATAGGGACATTTGAAGTCTGTTGTTTACAGGACACCACCATAATCCATTGATGATTTGCGTAATTTTTTTTTTTTTTTTTTTTTTTTTTTTTTTAACTAAGTTAGTGGCACTGGATATAAACCAACAGGCCAGTCAATTGTCAGGTGAACAAATAAAAATATATAACAAACTTTATTACTTTACAAATTATATTAAAGTTGCTCTACCTTAATAACTAAAAATAACCTGAACTTAATAAGGTTTAAATGTTTTGTTTATTTATGTTTTTTTTTATTTTTGTTTTTTTTTTATTTTTGTTTTTTTTTATTTCTGTTTTTTTTTTCCATTTTTTCTCTTCTGTCTTTATTTTTTTTCTTTTCTTAACAATTTTTTCGAGTCAGGTGTACAAATTTTTTTTATTGGTAGCATCGCTACTTACATGTTTTATTTCTATTTCCTAATTACAATTTTAATTTGAGTGTTTTGACAAAATTATAGAGTAATTTATATATACTGTCAAATGTCAGTAGATTTTTTAAATTTATAGGTAATTGAATTTTGTTGTTAATTAAGTTTTGGTATAATAAATTAATTTCTAAATCGTTTAGAATACAATCCAAAAATATATGTTGTAAATCAGCAATCTCATCACAAATACACAAATCATTATCTATTAGACCCACACGGAAAAAAAATTGTAGAACAAATTTCTAGAATTGTAGATTTTTTCTCTACAATAAATAGTACATATAGGGACAGGGACAATTTGTAGTAAAAATTTCCAAATATTTGTGGAGAATGTATTGTAGAGATCTACAGTATTTAGTAAAAAGATCCATATGCATCATAAGAATTGTTCTACAAATTGTTATAATTTTTGCTATTCATTGTATGAATTTATATTAAAAATATATTGCGTTTTATGAAAAAAAATACGAAAATTTTACACAATAAATAGTAAAAATTCATACAAATTGTAGTAATTTTTAATAAAATTTGTAGTAGTATTCCATAATTATTATAATTATAACCTAGAAAAAAATGTTCCTTAATAAAATATTCAATTTATTGTTTTAATATAAAAGATACAAATTCTTAATTACATTATGTAATAAATAACAGTAATAATAGCGCCCTCAGTCCCAGTTGGCTTTTCTGCACCTGAAAAATATGAAATAAAAATTAATACCAATTGAATTGTTCATGCCCTTAAAACGGGGATATTTATCACCTTTACACTGATTTGGATATTAAATGACTAAGTCAGATAACTAACAAAAATGAGAAAGTAGGTATGTCACAATTAAGACAAAAAACATCATTCGATCGTTGGGCACAACATTCGATCGTTGGCCACAACTATTTTTTTAAAATATAAGGTTATTTAAATTAGTTATCTAAAGGTAAATTATTCAGAAACAATAACAAATGTACTTACCACCAATAGAATTTATTAATAAAATTTTCTCAAACGCATCGGTGCTTATAATATATTAATGTGTTAATGTGTTAATGCTTTGTTATGTGAACATGGCGAACGGCTACTGCTGTCTGGCCGTTTATGATCGACGTCAGAAAACGTTGGCCAATAGCAGAATTCTGTTTTGTTCACATGACTTAGAATTTCTACAATATTATAGAATATTTTTGAAGAAGGGATGTAAAGTATTACTATTTTTTGTAGAGAAAATTACTATTTTTTTGTAGAGATAATTTTTAATATTTGTACAAATTTTTACAGAAGTTAGTAGTAGTAATTACGATAATTGTATTAAATTTCTACTTCTACAAACAATAGTAAAATATACCAAACATTGTGGACTTCTTTCCTATTGTTTTAGCATTTTATTCGACAATTCAATTGCTACAATAATTAATAGTTTTTAACTATAAATTGTAGTAAAATTTTCTACAAATTGTTAAGTATTTTTCTACAAATTGTTAAGTATTTTTCTACAAGTCTACTACTACAACATTGTAGTAAAATTTTCTAGTCACATTTTTTTCCGTGTATTCGCTTCATATATTGAGGGTATAAAGCATGATTAGTTCTAATTCTGCTAATCGTTTGGATTAGTGGTCTATTTGACAGCTTATCAAACCACGGTTTTACCCTTAGGTTGAATAGATTTATAAAAATTACCTGTTTCCTTCTCTACATATTTTGCTTGCCAATTTTGATCCCTTTTATATTTGAAACAAGTATTTAATAGAATCATAGAGAAATGTAGAGATTTAACACCACATGTCTTTGAAAATATTCGGAACGCTTTCGAGAATAGACTGTACTATTGTTTAAATGTAAACGGTGAATATTTTGAACATTTGATTTAATTAAAAAAATAAAAAGAGTCCTTACTTTATTTTATAAAGCGAAATTTTGTTGGTCTATAAGAATATCTATTTTTGTGATAAGTTGTATTTTTTTGTGATAAGTTGTATTTTTTTGTGATAAGTTATATTTTTTTGGATAATTAGATTTTTTTGTTTCTATCTGCTTTAATTATTTCGAAATTTGTCTACTGTCCAAGGTTACTAGTTCTTTTCTTTAATATCTGGTATCTGAACCTTTAGCTGTAAATATCTTTCAAAGTTCATTATGTAATTAAGTAATTTTTTCACATAGATATACTAAAAAAACTACGCTCTTTCAGAATATGTAAAAAAAATACAGGGTGTCATTTAAACTTTTGAACCGGGGGTGGCTGGGGGCGGCAGATATCACGTTTGAGTGGTATCTTATACACTATTAATTAACCCCCTACTTCCTTAATGACCTTCCAAAATTTCAAGTCGATATATTTTAAAACACCAGAAATAATTTCATTTAAAGTTTTCGCGCGGACAAATAGATAAAGTAAATCTTTGTCTTAAATTTCAACTTTTAGACGTCCTTAAACCAGACCTTTAAATGCACGGTATCGTAGGCTCAAATTTCTTTTACGATTATTTTGCAAAAATAGACTATGAAAAATTTTTATTCCCGTTTTCATATCATAATAAACAACATGTGATTCCTATTCAAACAACACATCAAATTAATTATATGTCAATTCCCGCTAGATGTGAAGTTATTAAATATTTCAAAGTAAATATAAACGAAGATTGTGTTGTTCTACCTAATGAATTATGTGAATGTGTTTTTATAGATGAAACTCTTGTTAGGGCAAAACAAAATTTAATTCCTGTCAAAATTTTAAACTTGAGAGACCAGGAAGTTACGTTAAGAAATTTTACACCAAAATTAGAAAAACTAGATAACTATGATTTGTGCGAATTTAAAACAAAACCTACCTTTTCAGTTATCATAGCAGATAAGTTATTAAATTTAATAAAATTAGAACACTTAAATACGGAAGAGAAAAACTCATTGCAAAAAAATTGTAGTAAAATATTCCGATGTGTTTCATCTAGAAAATGATCCGTTAACTGTTTCTAATATTTGTAAAGAAAAAATTCAACTATAAGATTCAGCAAAGCCAGTTTTTAGAAAATCTTATCGTTTACAGTTCATCAAATTTCTAGAGGCTTTCGACGGCTAGACAGAGAAAGCACTACTGACAGGCATCCCGACGGATTTACGCAATGGAAGTACACTCTGCGCATCAAGTATTTCACTATTTCATTCAGACGTAAATGTCAGATGTAAATTTCGCTAAAACATTTCTTTTATTTTCGTTTGTGTTTTTTGCTCATTACAGTTTAATAGAACCTAAGTATGGAGTTTAATAGCAAATTAAGAGGCCGCGTGATTAACAGTCAATCTCGCGAAATAATAGCCAATCTTATAGAGTTTATGAGAAGAGAAGGAAACTTTAATTCACCTTCAATACCATTTAAAAATGTAAATGATCGTGTTGCTGCAGCCACAGGAGTATCTAAAAACACTGTCGTCCGCATTTCTGGAGAGAAAAAAATAATCGATAACCGTGAGATATCGGAATTTTCATCACCAAGAAAAACCATTAAAAAACCAAAAACAGTTAATGATATAGATGAAGCTGCACAAGAATCAAATTTTATTTTTTTATTATTAGATAGCTATTTTTGTTTCTGAGTTGTGTTCATTTACAGGCTCATTTTTTTTTCGGTTTCTCCTTTTTGATTTTATATGGGGTTTCAAGTTGTTTTTGACTTATTTCGACGTAAATCACAACAACACACTTTTTTAATAAAGCAAACAAGTGTTAAGAGGTATATGTACGTGTAAACTACAATTACAAAAAATTGATATTAAACCCATGAAACCACCAACAAAAATGTAAAGCTAGCTTCCGTACTAGAACATGGTGCCATTCGTCGAGATAATTTATCGTTTTGTTTAATAGATCAAGAAATGTAAATATTCCCCTATTATTTTTTATAAAATTATAAGAGAAATAAATTTTTTCTAAATAGTATAGTTTATTATTTTGTAGAAAAACAAAATTTCGAAAATTTTAGTAATGTTTCAGAAACAACCGTTATTAATAATAGGTACCATTTTCCTTAATAAGGTAGAAATAAAATATAAACTATTTCCACGATTTACAAAGGCCTACAAAAAAATTATAGGTATTTTCCGCTATCCTATAAAATTTATATTTTCTGACTCAATTTCAAAAGGTTGAAGAAATTCCAAAACACCTTTTATGGCATAATAATTATTTTCAATTCTACATACTATCTTTAGCTGCTTTTAAAAACGTTCTAAGAAAGTCCAATCAGACCAATTTAATCCCTAAACTATTCCACACTTTTAAAATTTAATTACCTAAAAATATTAAAAACTATTTAAAATAACTTGTTTAGCAGACTGTACAATAGCTATCTTAGTCACACGTAGCGCGTTCTCTGTCTGGGCGTCGAACACCTCTAGAAATTTGATGAACTGTTCCTCATGCTCATAAAACACAAATTTACTCAGAAATTGATAAAACGTTGCAAAATGGTATTATTGAAGAAACTAAATCAGAATGGCAATCTCCTTCATTAATTATTCCAAAAAAAGGGTTTAAATGAAAGAGGCGAAAGCCGAGTAAGAATAGTTATAGATTACAGACAGTTAAATTCGCAAATAGAAAATGATAAATTTCCATTACCTTGTATTACAGAACTCTTGAAATCAAGTAGAAAATACACAGCTTTTTGTACAGATCGAGGTCAGTTTCAAATGACTCGACTTCCTATGGGTTTGAAAACAAGCCCTAGTGCATTTTCTCGGGCAATGACGCTTGCAGTGTCAGGGCTTAACTATGAATGTTGTTTTGTCTATCTTGACGATTTATTTGTTTTTGAAAATAATTTAATAAATCATAATAAAAATTTAATTAAAGTTTTCTAAAGATTAAGGCAAGTAAATTTAAAGTTAAATCCAAATAAATATGATTTTTTTAAAGAAAGAAATTCTTTTAGGTGACATAATTTCTGCAGGACGTGTTTCACTTGATCCTTCTACAAGTATTAGAAATTGAAAATTTAAAAAAACCGACTTCAAAAACGTGCAGATGCTATCACCACATCTTAACCAAATTTATATGGGACCACCCCTGAGGTACCCCCTTACTAACAAAAAAAGAATCATATAAATCGGACAAGATGGTAAAGCATTAGCACTAAACATACATAAAAAATGAAGAGTTTGAGGATTTTCCCATGGACGCAATTAATAGATTTTGACCAATTTTATATGGGACTACCCCTGAAGTACCCCCTTTCTATCAAAAAAAAAAAACATTAAAATCGGACACCGTGTTAAAGAATTATCGCTGAACATACATAAAAAAAATATCGCGACGAATTGAAGTCGGTTAAAAATAGAAGCTATTCAAAATTTTCCAGTTCTAAAAGATTCTCAGGAAGTTAAAAGATTTAAAAGATATTTTTCTACACCCGTATTATAATAATGCACTTATATGCCCATAATCCGTTTCATAATGATACCCATTATGATACAGATTTTTCATTACGATACAGATTTTTAATCAATAAAAACCTACAATTTTTCAATCAAGCATGCTGTTTGACGTTTGTCCTAGGTTCCTATGTAATTATTTTAGTTGTCAAAACGTATTAAATTTTCGTAGGTAGCTAAACTTCGATAATTATAATATTAAAATGTCTGATATTAGCGATATAGAAGACTCCTCCACACATATCGGAGAAAGCAGAAAATACAGTACAAAATATTTTACCGCAAAAATCTAGGGAAATACCAATACCTGAAGTAATACCATTAATTACAATTTTGTAGAATTTTTTATAGAAATACGAGTAATTACTGTTATTGTGTTCAATACCAATATAAATATAATATTTATAGGTCTTGATTATTTATCGGGTGTAGAAAAAATAGCGTATGCAACTCTCATGTAATGGTTATTAAAACACTCGCATAAACCATACGAAACTCGCCTTTGGCTCGTTTCGTATCCCGGTTAATGCTCGTGTATTAATAACCATCATTACATGATCGTTGCATAATATACTATTTTCTACGGCTGCAATGATAAATCATCATTTTGATTCGGCTATTGGAACACATTTTACACAACATTTCATATTGCTCGGGTTGCCTAGCAACGCGTGCGAAATGAAATTTTAATTTAGTAGATCAAAAACTAAGGCGGCTATAATATCATTTTGACGTTACTGTCAGTATAATTAATATTGACAGAACTTACGACAATTATCTTTTTTTATGAAATAAATTAATAAAATGGACAGTGATAGTGTTATAGAATTAACACCTCCAAACATAAAGGAAGCTGCAAAAGTAACAACTTTTATATCAACGATTTTATGCCCTCTTCATGAATTGGAAAAAAGGTGAGAACGCAAACTTATTTTCAGAGAACGTTTTAGTGGCTTATTTTGCCGAATTGGCGAAAAAATGAAAAGTTCTACGCCTTGGACACAATATTCGATGTTAAGAACGACTATCAGTATTAATAATAATATAGATATTAGCAAATATTTGACATTGAAAGCATTTCTCAAGCGGCAGTCAGACGGATACAAACCGAAAAAGTCGAAGACTTTTACGTCAAATGAAATCGAAAAATGTATAACAGAAGCTCCCGATGAGATATATTTAGTAACAAAAGTAGGTTTGTTATATTTAAAATACGTTCTATTTTATATTTGTGTAATGCAAAGTATTTTCAATTTGTAAATTTTTATTGTAGGTTGCGTTAATTATGTGTGTAATGGGTGCATGCAGACGACATGAATTACATCAGATGAAAATTTCAAATTTTAATGATTTGAATGAAGCAGTTTTGGTGAAGGTACCAGACACTAAAACCAAAATTGTTCGAAAGTTCACTATAATTGGTCAATATTATAAAATTTTTAAAAAATATGCCGACCTTCGCCCTCCTCATGTTAATGATCCCTGGTTTTTTTATAAATTACCAAAAAGGTAAATGCACCGTTCAAAGAATAGGGTTAAATAAAATTGGGGCAATGGGAAAAGATATTGCCAAGTATTTGAAATTGCCAAATCCTGAGTTATATACAGGTCACTGCCACAGCATAATAAATAACCAGCAATATTTCTCCCCCATTTTTTCGCATCTGAGCAGTTCGCCGCGCAAGACGTTGCTCGATTTAGAACCTTTCTAAACCAGTCAGTAGCGGATGTGATTGCATGGGCGAGAGGTTAGATTTATTTGTTGTGTTTATTCATTTGTGTTTAGTTGCCAGTGGCGGAGTTATTTTTATAGTTTTAAACCTTTAGTATTTATTATTAACTTTTATATAGTATTAGTATTATTAGTTTATAGAAATTAGTGAAAAACATTACAATATGACTTCGAAGGCAAAATACGGTGTGGTTTGTGCTTTTTAAAAATAAACATGCATGCGAATCCTAAATAGTATTTATTTATAGTTTCTTTATTCAAAATATAAAAAGTATATTTTATTAAATTAGAGTTTACTATTGGATCAGCACTACTATTTTTTGTACGACCTAAAATTCAACAATAAAAAAAATAATAGCATGCATAGTTGGTCGCGTTGTTCTCGCAGATACATCCATTCTAATTACGGCTTTTTAAAAATAAACAATCATGTGAATCCTAAATAGTATTTATTTATAGTTTTTGTATTCAAAATATAACAAAAGTATAGAAGGGGTGGTCATAGTACTCTACTGGAAATTGCAGCTATGGTTTCCCATATTTACGAAATTACTTGTTGGTGACTTTATCTCTGTAGGCCAAAATTAATTAAAAAAAATAAAAATTTATTGTCCTGTGGCCGAGCCTTACCTTGGTTATAGAACTCTTATACAGGATTGAAAATGGTGGATGTTCTGTAAAATTAATAATATAGATTTAATAAGTCCTGTAAACAATATCATTGAATTTTTAAATGAACAATTTTCTAGATATTGTCATACGTGGTACTCGTAATCTATTTTATCTTACTCATTATCTTTATACTTATACTACTTGCTCTTTGCACAGCACATAGGATAAAAACTATTTCAAAAATAGAGATAGGGAATATTCGTAACCTGGGGGAGAAAATTGAGATATTAATGCCGAAATTATTGAAATCATCCGGTCCAGGTCATGATCAGCCTAAGTTAATAATACCTTTCTTAACTAAATTAATAAGAGATAATATTGAAAAATTACTAATTATACATCGCAAGCCTTACCATGCAGCATCCTATCAGATTGTTTTAAGGTAGATAAAGAAAAGAATAAAGAAGGCACTAATACGAATATTTCTTAAGCCTTCATATTTGAGACATGCCGCTTCTTCAGCGGCATTTACAGCTGGAGTTAACATAGAAGCGATTAGAGCTGCAGCCGGTTGGTCAAAGATTTCCCAGAAATGTTATAAAGTTTATAACAAATCGCTCATCAATGACAATGAACTAGCTAGAAAAATTAACTCCTGATTTACAAATTAGAAATCTAAAATTTGTTTAATTTAATATAAATACATCTATTCGTATTTTGATATGGTATTAGATTATAATTAAAATAGTTAAATAATGAAAACATATAATTTGTTATCTTGTACTCTTTCTTGTATTATTTTCAATGGAAAAAATAAATAAGAATTTTGATAAAATGGTATTAATTAAAGTTACTTATTATTATTATTATTATAAGGACTTTACTTATAATTATATAGGACTCTACTTAAAAAAAGGGCATCGAAGAATATCGCTCCCGTGCTTTAAACATCTACGGCTTTGAAAAATTAACAATCATGCGAATCCTAAATAGTATTTATTTAGTTTTTTTTATTTAAAATATAAAAAAATATATATAATTAATAAGTTATTCAGAAGAATCATTATTTTCTATATCAGGATTAAAACATTTGTCGCAGATTGTTCTATCATGTATTTGGCAGGCATCTATTTTTGTACTTATCTAATTAGTTTATTTTGTGGCAACAAATTTTTAAATTAAGAAATACAGCTGTCGTAATTCATAAAAATATTTAAAGCAATGAAGATCTAAAGTTTTCCGTTTGCATCTATTTATGTCTCTAATTAGTTTATTGCGAATATTAAATTTTGAAATTGGGATTTTCGGATGTCATTCTCAAAAACTATTTAAAATAGTTTACCCGAGGGCTACATCTATTTATGTTCTTATCTAAATAGTTTATTGTGATAATCTTCACTTGTCTTATTACATTTAGCAAATATTAAATATTATAATGCCATGCGATATTTGCAACCAATATTCAAAGGCACGTGAAGAGATAAAAGATTCATCTTTATATATATTTTTTAAAGGTTATTACCAGAATGCCCAGTGTGACCCATATGGCAACCTTAGAAATCCACATGATGATTTTTCACAAATAAAAGGCACTATTGAAACAATATTTCAAAGCAATTTTATAACGTTTATAACTGAGCCAAAAATTTGTGAGCGGTATATTAATATTTGCAAAGATATTTCGTACACACATTTGTGCCCGCATTTTCCCAAAAATTAGTAATCTATTTATATTTAAGAGTTCGTTTATATTATACTTTTAAAAAATAAAAATTTTAATAATATTAATAAAAATAAGTTAATTATATGGCGCCATGCATAAAATTTTAAAATGTATGTACTATTGTAATATAAATATTTTTTAAAGGAAAAAAAAATATGTACCTACTTGTTATCTAAAAAACGTGTTTTTTATATTCCTTACCAAAAAAAAAACACATGACAATTAAAAACAAATGCTTTAACAAACGAATAAGTCAACAAATAAACAATGTTTTATTTCCTAAATTCATCCTAATACGTTCCCGACACAACATAGCCGAAAATTCGCAAATATTCTTAATCCGACCCCGACTTCTAAATCGAAGTGACATAAGCAAGGTCAAATTTCTATTTTTAGAAAGGGGCGGGAGTAATACTGCTGGTTATTTATTATGCTGTGTCACTGCTTCAGCCGTTCTTCGGCAACAATTTTAGTTGATGCTGGTTGTGACATAACCACGTTAAAGCGTCATGGCGGCTGGAAGTCTACAGCTGTTGCTGAAAGCTATATAAATGAATCCTTAACAAATAAGATTAATATAGCCAACATAATTTCTAATAAGATAAAAAATATAACTTCAGAAACGGGAAACACATCTACTACAACTGCAGAAAATTGCCAAATTCAAGAAAATGTAAATATTGAACATAATATCACTACTACCTCCCCAAAAATGGTTTTTAATAATTGTACGTTTAATTTTTATAAATAGGTTGGGGTATGGCTTGACCAGTTTTTCAGTTTCAATCGAGTTTATTTATCCACAATTTGTTATTTGCAGTTTAATCTATTCCAGTTAATAAAATAAATCTTTTATTCGATTTGTGTTTGTTTATGTAATAGAAAGCAGTCGTAGAAAAAGTATAGTATGCAACTCGCACGAAATAGCTATTTTGCACTCGTATGATTTGCAATACTCGCCTACGGCTCGTGTTTCAAATTTTCATACTCGTGCAAAATATGCTTCATTTCGTGCTCGTTGCATAATGTACTATTATAGGTTAATTAAACATTAAAAACCTTTATAGGGATAGTGCGCCGTTAAAAAATATATTGTAAAATATTATGGACCGAAAAGGCCTTTAAATATTCATAGCTCTTTTTGCTATACATTTTGACACTGTGAAACATATCCTATATCCTATCTAACATACATTACAGATCACTGTCTGTCGACCCTATGCTCTTTCCATAATCAAATTATACAATGCGTCCATAAAGTAACGCATAAATTCATTATTGGCTAAATGAACAATAAAATTAGGAATTCCCAAAACAGGTCGATTTTTGATTTCAATTTACTATTGTTTCAAATCATAATCTAATATACCGGGTGAACCACTTTCGGGTAATGACGTCATCACCATTTTTTTCAAATGGAACCCCCCCTTTTTTTTTCAATTTCCAAATTGCCTTTGCTGAGCTGATTCCAAAAATGTATAATATGTTGCTTCAAATTGGTACAGGGTGGGCAAAAATGCAAAAATTTACTTACAAAGTAATGAAAATAACGAATAAACGTAATAAACACATTAAATGAAATTACGTATTGTTATTACAACTACTTTGATAAACTATCAAGAACATACAGCATTATTCTTAATAATTGTATCTTACAGCTTTTATTGGTGATCCAAGCCCCTGGACTATAAAAATCTTTTTGTTTGGCATTATCTTTTACCAGTTTTTTTTATTTGACATACCAGTTTTTTTTATTTGACAACACTCTCAAAAACATTGAAGCACAATTTCGTATTGTTAACGCTGTAGAGAAGGTACGTTCGTGAACTTTTTTTACAAAATGCCTTTAACCGAAAGTGACAGGATTGAAATATTAATGATGATTGGTATTGGCGATAAGATGCGGACTCAACAAGAGGTATGCCGATTATTCCATGAAATGCACCCAGATCGTGAACCTATTTCACAATCTACGGTAAGTAGAATAGAGCGAAAATACAGAGAATTAGGACATGTGAGGGATGCAGCAAGGCAAGGTAGACCAAAAATTGATGAAAATATTTAACAAGACATAATTTTGTCGGCTGTAGAAAATCCACACTGTACAGTGCGAGGATTATCTAGGGATTTTGGTATTGGAAAGTCTTCAGTATCAAACATTTTCAAAAAGGTAAAATACCATCCGTATAAAGTACGTCTCATCCATGAATTGGCTGAAGACGACTTTGACCGAAGAACTGAATTCTGCGAGTATATGATGAACCAAAATAACAATTTCATTGATAACGTTTTATTTTCGGACGAGGCAACGTTTTATTTGAACGGTCATGTTAACCGGCAAAACACCCGTTATTGGTCTGATGAAAATCCACACTGGATGCAAGAGTACCATACGCAAAGACCACAAAAAACTAACGCATGGGCTGGTATTGTGAGAAATACAATTATTGGTCCATATTTTTTCGATGAAAACTTAACAGGAGCATTATATCTGGATTTCCTACAAAATACATTAATTCCTGATCTGATCCAGCTTTTTCCTGATATTCAAATACCCACTAATGTAGACCGCAGAATCTGGTTTCAACAGGATAGCGCACCGCCACATTACGCAGTAGCTGTGCGCAATTTTTTAAACACAACTTTTCCACAAAGGTGGATAGGAAGAAGGGGACCAGTGGAATGGCCTGCTAGATCACCTGATCTGAACCCATTAGACTTCTTTTTATGGGGTTATTTAAAATCTAAAGTCTACTTCAACAGACCTGGAAATATCCCTCAACTACAAGACCGAATCAGACAAGAAATACAGAGCATAACACCCGCTATGCTACAGAATGTTAGAGACGAAAGTAATGCCCGGTTCAGTCATTGTCTAACGGTCAATGGAGAACAATTTGAACATTTATTGTAAATTTTCGTTCGTTTGTTTGTTTTTGGAAGTGTATCACATTAATTGCATAACTACATAATTCCATTTAATTTGTTTATTACATTCAGTAACGTATTACTTTCCATAAACAATTTTCATATTTTTTTTTGCATTTTTGCCCACCCTGTACCAATTTGAAGCAACATATTATACATTTTTGGAATCAGCTCAGCAAAGGCAATTTGGAAATTGAAAAAAAAGGGGGGGGTTCCATTTGAAAAAAATGGTGATGACGTCATTACACGAAAGTGGTTTACCCTGTATATTAGATTATGATTTGAAACAATAGTAAATTGAAATCAAAAATCGACCTGTTTTGGGAATTCCTAATTTTATTGTTCATTTAGCCAATAATGAATTTATGCGTTACTTTATGGACGCACTGTACATTAATCCATTAGAAATAAACTAAAAGATTGTAGAAACACGTGCGACACTTGAACTTCGATCTGTGTTCGATTTCCTTCGACAGCTTTAAATTGAAAATCCCCGGAATAATGTTTGTCACCCCTTACCTGATGCCTCTATCGCCACCGTCGAATTTCGGGACGTGCTCTTTGTGATGGAAATTCGCCTGTCTGACGGCGATGAGTGCGTGCTTGCCCTGCGGCACGTTTCTCTCCCTCACCCTGTACAGGCAGCTGACGTTCCTCGGGTAGATCCCAGGATAATTGGGCGACTGGATGCGACAGGACCTTCTGGAACAGCCTTCTAATAGCCGGTCGCAGTAGGAACCGGAGCCGAGCTTGCCTCTGGGAAAGAAATTAACGTATACGGATAATGTTTGGTACGTGCTATAGAAGTGGATGGATTATACAGTTTCTACATCAAAATTATCACCCTCCAATTATACAGAGTATTATTGAAATACGCTAGTTTAGTGACGATATAATTATGGTTCCACTGACAATTAAAGTGACAGTAGATTTTTTGACTGCGTTTTGTTCGTTTTGATTACCTAAATTATATTGTTTTTTCACTTTTACAAGAAGGTCTTTACAAAAACATACCACATATTCCTTAGACCAAAATAAGTCGATTTAAGTAAAATTACCTCTGTACAAAGTTGCTTCGTTTGGGCTCCAGAGGGCCTTGAAGTTGCAATTTTTAAATCGTTTTTCCCATATAAATTTAAAACGACATATGCGATTTTGCTGAAATTTGGTATATTGGTAGAGTTTTATGTGGCAAAAAAAATGGTATTAAAATTTTGTCCGATAATAATACATAGGCGTAGAACTTGATTTTTTAATTAATTGCACCTTTAAAAATTCTACGCCAATGGAAGAAAAAAAATGTGAGTATCAAATTTAGATTGCGCAACTCATTTTCTTTAAAAAAGGTACTCTTGATATGACTCGATTACTCTCATGGTTTTGACGAAATTTGCATTTTAGTAATTTTAGAACATAAACAATAATTATTAAAATACAAACTTTGTCAAAACCATGAGAGTAAATCGAGTGTTATCAAGGGTACTTTTTTGTAGTAAATGAGTACCCAATCCAAATTTCATACTCAAACCCCTTTTTTGCCATTGGCGTAGAATTTTTAAAGGTGCAATTATTTAAAAAATCAAGTTCTACGCCTATGTATTATTATCGGACAAAATTTTATGCGATGAAAAACATAAAAATGTACTTTTTTCATATCTTCTTCAACACCTCTAATCGAGACTTTTAACAAAAATACTCAATTCTTGCCATGTGCGATTTTTTGAGGAATATTAATTATTTGCCTGCAATACGCATACAAAAACATTTATTGTTGGTTTCCATAGTTTCATCTAAATAAAAATATTGTCAAGTTTTAACACCTAATCTCTTGTTAACGATTGAAAGTGTTCTATCTGACTCAATAATTAAAAAAACAAATGCGTGGTTTATTAATATGGCTGTACAATATACCAATGCAGAATATACCGATATGTTACTGACATTAGGATTTTGTGAAAAAAATGCTCGAAAGAGTGTCAGGGTGTATTCTGAAAGGTTTCCAAATCGTCGTGTACCTAACCACCCAACTTTTGCTGCTGTTGAGAGTCTTCAGGAGACCAGTTCCTTTGCTCCCAACACTGTTGATAATGGAAGAGAACATTTTGTAAGGATTCCTGAAGTTGAAGAAGACATTTTAGAACGTGTTGAAGAAGATCCAGAATTAAGCACCAGACGAATTGGAAGGGAACTAGGAGTAAGTGCAGATGTCGTTCATAAAGTGCTTAGAGAACAATTGCTATATCCATACCATAAGAAGCCAGTACAAGAATTATTAGTCCATGATCCTCAAATTCGTTTGGGTTTTTGTCGATTTGTTAATATGCAAAGAGAAAGAGATCCAAACTTTGTCAAGAAGGTTCTCTTTACCGATGAAGCGGGTTTTACAAGAAGAGGTATAACTAATACCCATAATGAACATGTTTATGCCGTTGAAAATCCGCATGCAATAAAGGTAAACCATTTTCAGCACGAATTCAAAATTAATGTGTGGGCTGGAATAATTGGTAATTTCATTGTTGGTCCTGTCATACTTCCACGAAGATTAACTGGAGAAAATTATTTGGATTTTCTACAAAATACGTTGCCAGAATTGCTAGAAGATTTACCTCTCCAACTTCGGAGAGATATGTGGTTTATGCAAGATGGAGCTCCACCACATTTTTCTTTAAACGTTATGTTATGTTGATAATGGGGTGTTAATACACTGCGACTTAAAATATCTATTGTGCCTCCTTCTGTCGTCACTGTACTAAGGAAATGTCTCAATGCCTATAGCGACCCTTCCAATCCTATTTTCTCAAGGAAGTGTAGGATTTGAAGTGGCTTCAAGTTAGGTAAGTCTCCCTCTTCTATTTGATATCCTCCTAGATATAGTGCCCTTGCATTCTGGAATGCTACACATTCAGTTAGGATGTGAATGGAGGTTTCGTCCTCCTCCTCACAGAATCTGCACTCACTATCCTCTACTACTCTCAGTTTACTTAGGTGTCCTTTTAGTCGGCAGTGCCCGGTAGGGATCCCTGTTACAATACGTAGCCTGTTCTTGCTCAGGCAGATGCAGGCTTCCGATCTTTTTTGGTTATATTCACCCAGAAGTATCTTGTCCTGTCTCAGCCCCAAGAGATTGTTCCAATTATCGGTTCTTCTACTTCTTTAAACGTTAGAAACCACTTGTGGTTAAATTCTACAATTTCACCGGTAAAAATATCAACAAATTAATATTTTACATCTACTAAATAAATAAACAATTCTCAAACAGTTCGACTGCTTTTTACCCTAATATAATGTAAAGTCATAAAACTATTAATAGCATTTTTCTCAGAATACCGAACGTCGAACACCTGTGTTTTCAGGTGCACAGCTGTGCAGTGAAACAAAATGAGTGTCCGGCGCATAGTTAACGAAACACAAATGACGTATTTCATTATGTCAAGATGTTTTCATTGGTTGAAACCGAATAGGTGCGTCAACTATGCCCCGGACACTCATTTCGTCCCAACAGTATATATTAGGGTGAGCTTGACGCGAAGAGTTCAGTTGTCTTATTGCCACCAACAAATTCAGTTGTATTATTGCCACCAACGAGTTCAGTTGTCTTTTTGCCATCATCGCTCACGTCTGCCATCCGAACGTTCAGGTGCTTTCTGCCGACGGCACGTTACTTTCTACATTTTTACAAGCGTTTAATGCATTTTATTTTCTGGTGAAAGTTATATCTTCTTCAATTATTATGGCATAAGAAATTCTACAAACAAATGTTTTCAAGTTGGTAACTAAAAAATCAACTGTATTAGTTAATCAAATTGTGATGAACTAAAATTGTAAATATTTAAAACTGTTTATTTAGTGAAGATAAGAAAATTATTATATCTAACTGGAATCAACCACTATGTATTTACTTCAGTGAAAATAGTGAATTAAAAACACTTCTTTTTCTACTACCTATGACTCGTTAGTTATTTCTACAAAAGAATCCAATTCTTCTAACACCAGCGACATATGCTACAGAACATTTTTACCAAAGAAATATTCGGAAGTAACATCGGTATTTTTTCAACTTGAATGAACAATATCCACACAAATGGATAGGCAGAGGTAATGACGCACCTGTAAACTGGTCACCACGTTCCCCAGACCTAACACCGATGGATTACTTTTTATGGGGACATCTAAAATCCACAGTTTACAGGGAACCTGTAGAAAATGAGGAATAACTCTGGCAACATATTCAAGATGCAATAAACAATCCTAGAGGTGATGAAGAAGTTATGGAAAGGATACATTTTAATCTTCTTCGACGTATAAATCTTTGTATGTGTGAAAATGGTGAACATTTTGAACAATTTTTGTAAAATCTCTATTTTGATTATGTTGTAAATAAATATTTTTGTGAAACCTATACACTCTAAATTATTAAAACAGAAATTTAGCGAAAACCATAAGAGTAATCGAGTCTTATCAAGAGTACCTTTTTTAAAGTAAATGAGTTGCGCAATCTAAATTTTTTCCTCAAACTCCTTTTCTTCCATTGGCGTAGAATTTTTAAAGGTGCAATTATTTAAAAAATCAAGTTCTACGCCTATGTATTATTATCAGACAAAATTTTAATACCATTTTTTTTGTCACATAAAACTCTACCAATATACCAAATTTCAGCAAAATCGCATATGCCGTTTTAAATTTATATGGGAAAAACGATTTAAAAATTGTAACTTCAAGGCCCTCTGGAGCCCAAACGAAGCAACTTTGTACTAAGGTAATTTTACTTAAATCGACTTATTTTGGTCTAAGGAATATGTGGTATGTTTTTGTAAAGACCTTTTACAGACACCCTGTATATTTCTAAAATAAGTAGATAACATGCATCAAATATACAATCGTTTAGTTACCAATTACATACCTTTAAACTATTTTTTATGACCTGTAAACAGTATTTAGAAATAAACTGAAAACAGTAAAAACGTATATGTCAAATTTATTGATGTTAGAAGTTTGGTTAAAATTAAATGTCAGTGGAACCAAAATGACGTCACACTGAACTAGCGTATACATGTACACGTATGAACATATATTTAGACATAAAAAGCCATCACACAATGACATTCTAATTTTTTTAGCCCTAAATTTTGTAATTTTATCTAGGGTTGCCACCTGTCCTTTTTTGAAAAGTCAGTCCTTTTTTATGTTCTTGTTATTTTTTAAAACATAAAATGTCATGTTTTACAGCAAATGTCTTTTATACAGCACACCTTTGGAAGGGACATGGTTTGTATAAAATATATAAGTTGAGGACCTTTTTTCTATTTTTTTGTTTTTTGGTAATTGATTTCGATATTGTATCTGTCAACGAATAGGTTAATTTGAAAATTATCTTTTATCTTGGATATCCCATGTACTAATTGTTTATTAATATTTTTAATGACCGTCTGATTTTTAAAAAGTCTGGCTGTATCTAGATGGTTCTATAGAAATTATATCGATGGTTTTGTAGAAGTTATATCGAAAGAGTTTGTTTAGAAGTTTGGAAGAACGTTCTAGCTGCATGTTTAGAAGTATAGAAAATTAGAAGTTAGTTCCAGCTACAGAAGTTGATTTCAAGTGTATATCAAGAGGTTTAGTTCGAGTCATCTAAGAAGTTTATGAGATTTAAGTTTACCTAGGAAGATTTATACTTGAAGAGTTGGTGATATCCGAAGTATCTAATACGAATCCCCTTGAAGAAGGCCTCTACAGTCACTCCTAAAATACTACCTGTTATACCACAGCTAAGTCTTTAATAAATCATTTAAATTTGAATAAGTAAGTCTCTGTGAATTAGAATTTGTCGCTACCTTATCTGAAACCTTATTTAATTATAATATCTTAATGGTTAGTGATTTTCTATATTTTCATCACTAATCGATTGTCAAGTTTAGAAAGTTTTAAATATAGTGGCGCTCAACATTCTTTTTTAAAGTAGTACGAGTTGTTTAATAACCTGACCCACTCCCCAAAATCATAATGAGCTTAAAACAATATAAAAATAGATAAAATAACAAGATCATATTACAAACTTTGGCTTCACCAATAGCATTTTTATGAGGTTTCTAGTCTTTTCACAGTAACTACACACATCAGTTGCTGGACTCTTAAATCCAATATTAAAATCCTTGTTGAAGGTAAGTCAAAACGTTGCAAGAGATACACGCAAATCGTTTTCAGTCATGGAATTGTATGCTTTATGAAGTTTCTTGATATTCAGATCACATCTAAGGTACTTTCTCTTAGACTTGTTTCTAGAATAGTGACTTTCATAAGCAGGCAGGGAATCAATGTATTTTCAGCCATAATTTTTCTTAGCCTCAACAAGTGTCTTTTTCTATCACCACCCCTGTTTTCTGTGATGTCCATAACCAGAAATGATTTTATCAAAGACTTTTCAAGCGTCTAGATTTCATCTGAACTATGTGAATAAAAAAATTCGCAGACATTATTAGTTTGGCCGTTTTTATGTGGAAGAGTGTATTTCACATTGAATAATCTAGGTTTTACTGCTTTCGTCCGGTTAGGGCGTTGCCTACGACGAACCACTTTTGTAAGTATCAATAAGTTTGAAACCATACTTTCTTCGCAAATTTTGTCTGGTACACTGTAGATTCTATTCCTGAATTTTAAAGCATCAGGTGGAATAAACTTGACACATTAGAATGCAAGGAATAAAGTATTCGAAGTTCTAGGTTTAGCTTACAATTTATTTTTCCTCAAAGAATTTCTGCTTTCCTTACTTTGTCGTTTTCTACTATCTATGTTTCAATCTCTTACCAATAGTGATACAGCATTCTTAATATCCTCCATAGTTTTAAAAACTATAAATTACTATAAATTACTATAAGCTACCCGAGTACTTTCGACGCCGTTTCGAGAGTTTGTGGAGTAAACCATTATCAAAAATCTGGCGCTCGAGAACCGCCCGTAACCAGCGTCATTCGTAAGGAACCGTTTTCTCTGTGGCGAGAAAACCCCTTACAAGTTATATTAAATTTGACAATCTTGATATAGAAAAAGTAAACTTAAAAAGTTAATTTATGAATCTTGGTAGTGGTACAGTTATCTCCAGTATTAAATATTTACTTTATTACAAAACTGCCGGCGCAATTGTCGTGTTAAAAAAAAAAACACACACATCCAATTATCCAATTCGCTCAAAGCCGCCCCAATTCTTGAATCCCGTCCAATAGCTCTCACCCCGTACAAGAAGCTCTACGTCTCCAGCAGCACAAATCCCGGTGTAATTGAGCAAGCGAAGTCGACAGGACCATCCCCAACATCCCTCTAATAGCCGGTCTCGGGAAGAACTGGGACCGCGGCCGGCGTCCCGAGGGACGAAACGTCGGGGCTTTTGAAAATGCGAGCGCTGGGAATTACTTATTTATTTGTCCCTTTGATATGGCTGGCTAAGACCTCTGTGTTTTAAGAACTACTACTGTAAGAGAGGAAGAAATAAAAAATAACATGCAGATGGACGGTCGAGAGTGCGTTAAAAAGAGGTTGGAACGAAAGTGGTGAATTTTTTATGGTGAAAGAGTGACTTTCCAGCCTTACGCGAAAGGTTAGAGAATAATATCAGAAGATGTAAGGGCTTTGAGAAAGGGTTAAGAGTTTCTTTGATGTAATACAAAGAAAGAATCAGAAATTAATGTAGTTCTGAGAAAATATACTAATTTTGTTTGTGTGGTTCAAGAAATCGATAGTGCGAGCTTTAAAGTAATATATACAAGGTATATCGAAAAGAGTTGTTAATACATTTTCTAGGTCAATTGAACAAAAGTTCATACAAAAATATTTACGTAAGTTAAACATTTTTACACTCGTCACAAAAAGTATCACACAAATGGATTGTGAATAAAAGTTTTTATTTTCTCCCAAATTTTTTAGAAATGGCAGTCAATAAATCTTAGACATTTGACTAAAATTTAAAATCGAAGAATCACAGGCAAAAAATACAAAGTAGGTAACAAAAGAAAAAATTCTAAAGATAATTTAATATTATAACAATCGACTTTGTTACAACTGTATGACACATGATTCAAAGGAAAAATGTCATAGTTCACTCCGATGCCGCACCTGTGGTGTGTCCCATTACAGTATGATGCATAAAGACAAAAAAGAACAGCCAAGGTTTGCAGAACATGCTAGAGTTGCGAGACCTATTAACAGTTTACTATCCCAGACTAATACTACCGTAGTAGCCAGTCAGCCTTCTCAATGTGAACCTGTATCTAAGTCGACACACACAGTGTTAATACCCATGGCTATGGTAAAGGTACAAACTTCTAATGGAATGTTTCAACTTCTACGAGCGCTAATTGATCAAGGGTCGCAGTCATCCTTTATCACCGAAGAAGCAGCACAACTTTTAAACTTACTATGAAAAAGAATACGAGCAGACATCTCTGGATTGAGAAATGGAGAACCAAAAATTTTGAAATTGCAAATTGAAGCTCCAGTAAAACCATGATTTTCTAGCAACTATACCTTGACTGTACATCTACTTGTACTGCCCAAACTAACGCAAACACCACCAAAAGAATTCTTGCCAAACATGACAATAATAAATGGCAAAATAAGCTCATAGCCTGTAACAAACCTACTTTTAGGAGCAGAAGAGTATGCCAAATTCATACTTCCTGGCCTCCACAAAACTGAAGATGGTGTAATAGCACAAAATACCGAACTACGATGGAAGCCTCGTCCAAAACACTAAATCGAACACCACAAAAGTAATAAGTATGGTTGTGCATACTGGAGAAGATAAAAAGTTAACAAAATTTTGGGAACTGGAAGAAGTCAATTCACCCAAATATGTAAACCAAGATAACCAACTATGTGAACAGTTTTATCAACATACTAACAAAAGAAATTAAGATGGAACCTACATAGTAAGAATTCTCTTTGCAAACTCGGAACCTACACTAGACTTAATATAAGATTAATATAAGATTAATCCAATTAGAACAGAAACTCTCTTGAATCAAAAAGCTAGATACTGATTACAGTTTCTTCGAGAATAAGCAAACATGGGGCATATGACTCGAGTAACATTCGATAACCTAAACCTAGGAAAGTACTACATTCCCCACCATCCTTCCCATCAAGGAGTCAAGTACAACCACTAAACTAAGAGTAGTATTTGACGCATCATCCAAAACTGACTTAAATGATCAAATGTATGCAGGTCCAAAACTGAAGCAAGAATTGTCAGAAATTTTACTACGAAGGAGAAAACATGCAGTAGCCTTACCGCAGATATTGAGAAAATATACCGACAGAGCAAGATACATCCTGACGACAGGGATTATCAACGCATTGTGTGGCGATGCAATAGTTCAAACAAAATTGAAGGATATCAACTCAACACCGTTACATACGGAACCAAAGCAGCACCATATCTAGCCATAAAAACATTACAACAACTAGCTATGGAAGAAGAATATCATTTTCCCGAGGCTACCAAAATCATCCTAAATGATTTTTATGTTGATGACCTCCTAGCTGGAGCAAGTACCAAACACGAAGCAGTAAAACTTCAGAAAGATTTAATAGTAACGCTTAAATCTGGTGGTTTTACATTAAGAAAGTGGTCAAGCATCTGTCCAGAGATCCTTGAGAGACTTCCACAAAAATGCAAAGACAATATAACACAATTGACAGGAGATGAAACAAATAAGTTCCTTGGTGTCTTATGGTCGCCGAAAGACGACACATTCCGATTTCAAAAAAATGTATCAATTACCAAAAACTGACGAAGCGAGTTATTTTATCTGAGATAGGTAAATTATTCGATCCATTAGGGTTACTGGCACCTGTTATTATCCAAGCAAAATTACTTATACAAGAATTATGGCTTCAGGAGTTAGATGGAACCAACCAGCAATCAATCAAACAACTGATTAATGGCTTGAGTTTAAGTCCCACATTAAAGCAGTAGAAGATTTTCGAATACCAAGATTGCTGTAATGTGATAACCCATACTGAATTCCATGGCATCCATAAAGGCATATGGAGCTTTGGTATACATACGAATATTTCATAATAGGAAAGTATACATATCGTTGGTACAGGTCAAATCCAAAGTTGCTCCGGCAAGAATGAAAACAACCCTGTCTCGACTTGAACTGTGTTCCGCTGTTCTGCTAAGCAACTTATTGCATAAAATTAAGCAGATACTCCAATTAAACGATGTCTCCATGTATGCCTGAACAGATTCGATGATTGCATTAAGATGGATACGAAGAGATCCTTTAAGATGGAAGACCTTCGTGGCAAATACAGCATCTGAAATACAAAAACCAGTTCCACCGTACCAATGGAGTCATGTAAAATCTAATGAAAATCCTGCTGATTGTATATCCAGAGAAATAGATCCAATAAAACTATCAAATAACCATTTACCAATATGGTCAAACAATCAGAAATACAAACCATGATGACGACCGCAGGAATTCAGTGGTACTTTAACCCTCCACCCACATATAACATCAATGTTTTATGAATATACCAAGAACGTTCTGTTTAGGATCTTTTTAGCATATCCATTTAGAATGTTCTTAGAACATACCTAGAATATACTTTAAAAGTATATTCTAAAAAGTATATACTGAGTACGTGCCTTAAAAGTATATTCCAAAAAGTATATACTGAGCACGTGCTATAACAGGCCATTCTTAGAAGATACTAAAAATCATATACCCTGCATGTACCTCATATTCTGAGAATGTTCTAAATGCTTGCAGGTAAAAATTAATACCAAATACATGTAAAAACAAGTTTATATACATATCTATATGAATTTTTTCCAGATTCCGATCTAATAATTCGCTACTAAACGCACTAATGTTGAATGTTTAAGCCAAAAAACATTCTCAAACTAAAATAGAAGAAAAGAAGAAGAATAACATAACCTACAATTCCTACAAATTTTTTTGATCTCGTTTGTAAGAGGTAAGTCAATTAATAAAAATTAATTGCATCGTAAGTTCTATATGAAAATAAACAAATTTTACTATATTTTTAGTTTTTAGGACCTATAAGTGACGTTAGAATACAGAATATCCCAAATATTAATTGCCAGTGTGAATTTATTATATATATATTTAATACTAATGGTGGATTGAAACTAAAATACAGTTACCAGAATTACATACACACTTTCTGTGAAAACAATCCTGTAAGGCCAGATATTGGCCTGGAAAAACTAGAAAAGTTAGCTAAAGGAGGACGAAAACTACAAAATGGTGGGTGGTAAGTAATAATATATTTAAACTTTCAGTAAACATCATAATCATTTATGTAACTCTTGTTTTTGTTAGTGGAATGTCATGTACAATTTTTAATGTTTTACGTTCAACAAAAGTATTTAAAATATTCCATTAGCTATGTACACTTAATTTGTATATGTACCAAGTTTGTTAATTTTTTTTTATTTTTTAGGTTCAATGAAGATCCAATGGAATCAAGCAAATGAAACTTAAGCCATTGATACAATAAAATATTGATTGGTTAAGGCCAATGATAGTATTTGTAATAAAAATAAGTATGAATTCTTTGAAATAAAGACTCATTATATATACTTATTCTTTAATGTTTAATAATAATTAAACATCCTGTATTAAGGTGTCTAGTATATGCCTAACATATGCTATATTTAAATACTTAGCATATACTTAGAACGTACTATCAAATTAAAGTAGATACCTGTTGCATACTGTACACATACTTGAAGTACATTCTCAGTATCTGCATAGCACGTATAAACAACGTCACGTAGCATATGCTTAGCATATTCTGAGAATGTACCAAATGCAAATACAGTATATTCTCAGCATATGCGCATTCTTAAAAAGTATATACTAAGAATATGCTAAGAATGTATAATTGTTATCTGGGCAGCATCTCCACATTTCGAAGGCTTATGAAAAGCAGGAGTTAAGTTCATGAAATACCATCTCAAGAGAACAGTTGGAGAAGCTAAGTTAACCTACGCTGATCCATCAATTAAGGCTTCTATTAATTCAAGGCCATTATGTCCCTTGAGTAAAAATATAAATGACACGATTTCGTTAACTCCAGGTCATTTTCTGATTGGTAGGGAATTAATTGCACCACCGAATTCAATCAAAACCAGCATCAACACCAATCTATCACAAAGATGGCGACTCGTTCAGAAAATTAAGACGGATTTCTGGAAAGCCTGTTTTATAGAGTACCTCTCAAGATTTCAGCAACCATATAAATGGAAAACTCATAAAGATAATTTAAAAATCGTCATCATCAAAAAGGACAACATTAATTCAAGTCAATGGCTATTAGCACGAGTAATCCAATCTCATCCCGCACCTGATGGAACAGTACGTGTAATAACTCTTTAGAGAGCAACAAGTACAACGTTTAAACGAAATACTTACAATTTAGTACCACTGTTCATCGAAAATGATATAGCAGTCCCCAAAAAAGTTTCTACAAGTACAAATATTGGACTAACCAGGTGTGTTATAAACCTTACCAATAGGTCTATTGATGGTTCACCTCAAACAATGTCTAATGGGGGTAATTGCAGTATTCATAGGAATCGTAGCCTTCTGTATATGGTTTGGACATCGAATATACAACAAAAGAAACCAAAGCATCCAACGTCAGTCAAGTAAACTCGAAAGAATCGAGCTGAGATGAAATGGAGAGACGCCAGAATGATCAATCAGAACATATCAAACTAACATCCTGTACATCAAAGTTTAATTTATTTCGCCATAAATTAAGCAGTTGAAAATAGAACGATTCTGGTCGGCGAACTTGAATACTGCAACAAATACTTTTTAGCACCCCGTTTCGTATTTCAAACATTCTTATAATTAATAATAAAACTATTAACAAATAGTCGTTATCTTTTAATACAAATTATTCATTATTATCAATTGGGTTTAGGACTGGACAGCTGACCAATCTAAAACTTGAATACCAATCTTTTGACGGTATTCTATTGTTATTCCAGCAACGTGCAGACGAGCGTTGTCTTGCATAAGAACAAAATTATCTCCAGTAATTGGAACAAACGGCACGATAGAAGACATTAATTGGTCATTCCAAAAAGCTTCGTCAGTTACATGACAGTCCATCAGGTGGTAATAAAATGCTTCTGACTGTTCATGAAAGGTTTGAAAGTATTAATTAAAATGTGTGATTAAATATTTCTTACAATTTCTCTCAAATTAAAATTATTCCTACCTAAAATATTACAAGCCATATTACGCCACTGCATAAGTGTATATCTCGAAACAGAGCATTCCCTATAAAGTTCTACTACACCTTATTATCCTTATTGTTCTGTTGTTTCCTCTCAAGTTCTAAGGACTGTAGGTATATAAGTACAAAGTGTACTTCTCGCCTAAGTGGGTATAAAGTTTTTAATTAAATAATAATTCAGCATTCGGGGTACGTTTCCGCCGCCCCCAGAAACCCCCCAACCGCCCCCGTTTCCAAACCCTCAGGAGTTTTGCGCTTGTTGCTTACCTGTATGATCGACTCGTCGAGTTGCCGTATCGTATCTTTGCATCGCTTAATTTCAGGAATTTGTAGGAGAGCTTGAACTCGAACTTATTTCCGGAATTCTGCTGAAAATAAAATTAATATTGTAGGTTTTTGTGGATAATAATACAGTCAAATAAGGTCATAAAATTATTGTCTTCGGAATACGGGATAAGATAAATATAATTTTCAGCATTTCTGGTAATATACCCCTGTATATCTTTTTTCATTATGAAATTTCTTATTTAATTAAAAGTAAAAGACAATAATTTATAGAGGTATATTGCAGTAACAGTAAGAATTTTATTTTTAAATATTTTTTGACAACTATCCCTGTAACCCAAACTAAAAATTAACCGTAATATTCGTTTTTGGATAAGAAATACGCGAGAAATATCTGAAGCCTGACCCCAAACAGTAATATTGTAATTAAGGGTTAAATATACATGGGCATAGTAAATCGTCATTAAAAAGTCCTTTGCCATATCATTTTTAAGTGAGTACAACATAAAATAGCTTTTATTGATTTTTGCAAATATTATCGATTTGTTTACTAAAGTTTAGACTACAATCTACAAGTATCCCAAGAAATTTAGTTTTATTTGCTGAATTTACTAATACATTAACTTTGTTGATGTTTACCTCAAAAGGTGGGAAAGGTAGGAAAAATGAACACATTGTTTTTTCCAAGTTTAAAACCAATCTATTACAGTCACACCATTCTTTAAATGCCATAATAATCTTTTTTACTTTTTCTTCTACCCGTGCTAAAGTACCCGCAGATACTATTACTGTTGTGTCGTCAGCATAAATTAATACAGCATACTGATCTTTAAAATATTTAGGCATATCGTTAACGTACAGTAGGAAAATGGGCCTAGTACTCCCCCTTGAGGGGTTCCTAGGTCATTATAAAATATATCAGAGTGGATATTATCAACTGAAACAAAAAAGGGACTGCATTTAATTTTTGACATAGGATGTTGGGTCCAAACAATCGAAAGCTCGCGATAAGTCAAAAAATACACCGTAAGTATACAAGTTTTTATCAATTTTGTCGTGAATTGTTTGGGTAAATTTTACTGTGGCATGAATATCCAACGTCGAAATCCATGTTGTTTGCTTGTTATAATATTATTATTATAAAAACATGCGATAATTAAATTAAAAATAGCTTTTTCAAGAGTTTTTGCAACGACACTGAGGATGGATATACCTCTATAATTTGAAAGAAAGTTATTTGGGCCTTTTTTTATAGATAGGTACAACCTTTGATACTTTTAGTAAATCAGGAAATTTACCAGACATTACTGATTTGTTTATTATTTTGGTAAAGAATGGGCAAGCAAATCTGCACATTCTTTCAAGAGAAGTACAGGTATATCGTCAAAACCTGTAGACTTTTTATTTTTCAAACACTTTATTACATCCACAATTTCAATATCTAATACTGGCCTAAAATAAAATGAGTCACACGGTGTTTTTTGTTAGTGTACAAACAGTATCAGTTGAAAATGAAATTAAATTTATTTAATATTCAATATAGGTTACAATAATTTTTTTATAATACAGTAATAGAAAAAGATACCTCACAATATTATACTCGCGCTAGGCACAGTTGCCTGTCTTGTCCAGTACAATATTATGAGGTATTAAAATGTAATGCGTAATAAATCAGATAGTGTTTACATGAGAATTAGAAGAAAAAAAAAACTTTAATACAACTAAAATAAATAGAGATAATTACAACTAAGGCGGGAGAGAGAATGGAGGTTGGCAGACGTTTTCGGTTTCAGAGCAAGGAGATTTATTGAATAGAAGTATGTAAGTATATTATAATATATTATATATTTTCAATTAATAATGGTATGATGATTTGGTTACTGTAAGGTGTATTTTATGGTATATGTATATTACTAAGTTATTTCGAATTTATCAGGGTGTTCATATAAATAATTTTTTATTTCTCTTTTATATTTTTTATAATTATTTATTTCCTTTAAAGGTTTTGGTAATATATTATATAATTTTGGTCCATAAAAAAGAAAGGAATTTTGTGTTACAGCTTTTTTGAAGAAATCCACCTTTATGAAATGAAACCATTTATTTATATTTAAATATTAAACGTCACGCGACCGAAAATTAGTGCTAAGCAGGCTTCTCCAAGCTTCCAGGTCTCACCTACGGCTCGCCCTGGAATCTACTTGACTAGACCTGAAAAACACTACTTTCGGTCTTGTAACGTAAATTACTATTTTGCTGTTGTTTTTTATCTGACATTTCAACTCTTTGCAACGTTTTGATCCAAATTCATCGAAATCAAATTTTTCGTATTTTTTTTCAACATGGGCATTACTTCTGAATTCGCGTAATTTGTTTGATGTGTTTTGTAACAAATTTTTTGCCTTAACAATGTCTGTATATTTATTTTATTAAATAGAAAAGACCGTATCAGTTAAAATATATTCGAAAACACTTAAAAAAAAATTACAGGAAAATTCAAGAAATTTTTTTAGGCCGACTGACGACTGTGTTATTAATAATAAAATTAAAAACCTCTAGCAATTTGTCTTTATTATTATAAACGGTAAAAACAGCACGAGAAGTAAAATTCCAGCGAGCTGCGACGTTAGTATAAGGTGTCCGCAAATTTCTTGTAATACATGGGTGTGTTTTGTAGATTTTTGTAAAATATGAAGAAAATCCACTTAAAGGTACAAAAAATACTTTAACTCTTTGAATTGAACTGCATGCTCCACTTAAAATCAAGCTAAATACATGTGCATAACAATGGATAAATATTGCTTGAGGTGCCACCGTTTTAATTTTTATTTGTAAACTGTTCAATTCTTCAGACATTATAGAAGCGTCATCATAAGTTTGAGCAATTAATTTTGAAGTCAAGCCAAAGTCCAAAGCTAATGTCAAAAAATCACATAAACAGGTTGTCCATCAAGAACATAACGCAAAATTACAGATAATTGAGAATCACAAGTTATATCTGTTGTTTCGTCAACTTGCCAAGAGAAAAATAGGAGGGAGTTTGAAATTTCAGCTTCTATTTTTTTGTTTATAACAAAATCAACCTATTCTATTCATTTATTTTGTATGGTTTTAGACGTTCCAGAAAAAACGATCTAGTATCGCTATGTTTATCTTAAGTAAATGGCTGAGGTTTTTTTAAATTACTTATATATGTAGATATAGGTATATCAATTAGAGATATAAGGGTAGTACAGATCAGATGTAATTTTGCGATGAATAAATCGAAATAGTATCACAAAAAACATATTTTTTAATTATTTGTTAAAAATTTTGGTAAGGCACTGCCTCATCTGCCTCATGGGACGAGCCGCCACTGCCGGGAACAGCTTTATTACGGCGGTAACAAACAATGACGTCATAACACTTCCCCTCGAGCGGCCCACGTCGCAAAAATGATCTCATTTCATCTCATTATAGCTACATACCACCTGCTGTATTTTATGCCCTTGTTGGAAAAATAGTATATGTGATTACCTTTTTATGAATATATTGTGAATCTTCAAAGCCAGATATTTTCAGTATAAGGAAGTGGACAAAATCACAAATATTTAATTTTTTGTCATCAAACCATCCACGTTGAACGTCAAGCAAATGTAACAATGTAACAAAAATGTGACTAATTTACTAACACATTGTTGAAATGAACAAAAACCATTTAAAAACCTCTTTTATTGCCCCCTTTACAATACCTTACTCCAAGAGCAATTTCAGGATTCCTTTTCGGAATGAACTTCCAACGCTCCTCCTCCCTCTAGTAATTTTCCTCAGAAAGTTATTACTAGCTGAATCAACGGTATCTCTTATATGCTACATGTCTTTTTCCACTTAAACGTTTAAGTATAACATCAGTTCACTTCTGTTGACCGTATTGTTTCTAAAAAGGTCCCGTTTGACCTCATAAAAGAAACGCCACGCCATCTTTTTTGGCACGATGTGCATCGTGATGCTTCACATAAACGCGGGAATACTTTGTCGTAGGTTTGAGAGAGTTCGTCAGTGGTGGCACGTCTGGGGATCAAAAGTAGCCCTTATTAAAATAAGCGCCTTTGCAGGGATTAAATATTTGACGATTAAGCATTTCAGATAATGGATAGACCGAACTATATCTGAAAACTCCTTATTAACACGTGCTAAAAACGCATATATTTTGTGATGCCGCTCATAATTATTTATTATACAAGGGAAAAAGGTATTTTATTTTAGCTCAAGGTAGTGTTGTTCGTTTGACAAAAATCGAGAGTTAAAATCTAATATTTTTCCCGTGTATTATATACTTGAGGTTTTCCTGTATCAAATTTGGTAGTTTTCCAATGTAAATCAAGTCGAGCATCTGGGATATCATTTAAAATCCGTAACATAACAAAAGAAAAAAGAAAACTAGGGAAAAGAAAAACGTTCTCTGCCATCCGAAGTAAATTACAGTCATGAAAATTATGATACGGTATCATCAATCTAATAAGGGAAGAATAGCAGTTTATTTTCGGGCGAAAATGAAGTGGATATTGGGATTGGGTTTCAGCGCCCCGTGGACTTTATTTTTGACCGAAAATAATAGGATTAGACAGTATCCTCCGGGGATTTAGATCGGATTTATGAACGGGGTGGTGCTCTCTTTTATTAAGTTATTGTTATTTGAAGAAATAACCCCCGTATTTTTAGGTCGATGACGGAGCGAGACACAGTAGAAGAGGATAATGTGGAAATACAGTAACGCTCGTTTTAGACGGTATTCATTTTTAACCCACTAAACATAAAAACTTACAAGCACTTGCTGCAAGTTTTTTTTCGACTGGCAACTGAAACTTACTTCGTAAGTGTATAGAAAGTTTTTAGTTTTTATGAGAACACCTATGTTTTAAAGCTTGAAGCAATCTTATTATTATTATTATGTTTGCAAAATAAAATTAACATAAAATTTTTATTCATAAATTAATTTTTGAAAAGTTTATATAAGTTCAGTAACATAAATTTGTATCCAATTTAAAAATAAAAAGTTGTAGACACTAGCTGCAATTTTTTTTCAGCTAACAAATAAATAGCATAGGGAAGGTACAAATATCACTCAAAATCTGTTAAAGACAACGATTTGGAAGGTCAAATAGGGCGTCAATCAACCCCAAAGGGAATTTTCCGACGAACTAATTAATCTGAATATTTTCCTAAAATTAAGCATATAAATTTTTACATTCAATTATCCTACAATGGTTGGTTTGCTTCTTTTTCTTTTCTTCCTCGTCACGTCCTCTCCTTTGTTGGCTGCCATCATCTGCCCTTTCTACATGTCCATTTTCGTATTGCTTCCTAATTGTTCCTTTGATTCTGTCCAATGTTTTTGGTCCATTTGCTGAGACTGTCCCTGCTCCATGCTCTGCATTTCTATTGTTTGTTTGACGTCGTCCTCGTGTTTTGGTTGGCGATACTGGTTCCTGTGTAGTACCCATGACGTCATTGCTGTTCCTATGCTGGCTATTAGTTATACTCTGCATCCAAGAGTTTGCTGAGTATTACGTTGCCAGCGTAATGAATCATTCCACTCATGAGAATGTTCCTATTTCAGAAAACCATCCCCATAACTGTTTCATAAATGATTTTGCTAGCTGTTGGATCTCGTTAGTGTTAAAAATGTTTGCTACGGAGTATTCTTGGCTGTTGGCTTCCAGTCTTCCTGTCCATCTGATGAAGATATCCTCTACTGCCTTTCTCTTTCTACCGAATTTGAGGGTTCTTTGAGTATCGACGATCTCTTTTTGCTCCTTCTGCTCCTATAGGCTGAATGGGTTCGAACTGTATTTTTGACTCCATTTCTACTTCTAGTTCTTTTGGTGGTGATACAACTCTAAGATGTAGATTTAGGCATATCCATTGGTCATCTACGTAGTATAGAGGTGGTATCAGGTTATTGCAGTCAATTTCTTCTACATAATCTTAAATTACTCTGGTTAATGGCGACATAAACTTTGACTGGTTTGACAACGTGATTGAGAGTTCGTGAGAGTTCTTCAAGAACTCTTCCTATATATCCTGGCTCATGCTGCATTAGTTGGCTTCCGGCGTTGGGTAATATTGGAGCCATAAGTAATAGATTTTTTTAATATTTCTCTCCTTATCTAGCAACGTCTATATACTGTGTCTATGTACAATTTATCTAATTGTTTTTTGTAGGCTTGTTCACTATATAAGAATTTACTGTTTATATAGTTCGAGTCTACATTTTGTAGAAGTAAAAACATTAGTGTGTTGATTTTCTTAGATTTTTTTTTGTACGTGGACTATTATTCGTGTCTGACCATAACTATTTTCGTACTTCTCCAAGAACTCTTCTTATATATCCTGGCTCATGCTGCATTAATTTGCTTCCGGCGTTGGGTAATATTGGAGCCATAAGTAATCGATTTTTCAATATTTCTCTCCTTGTCTGGCAACGTCTATGTACTGTGTCTATGTACAATTTATCTAATTGTCTTTTGTAGGCTTGTTTACTATATAAGAATTTACTTACTGTTTAAATAGTTCAAGTCTATTTTGTAGAAGTAAAAGCATTGGTGTGTTGATTTTTTTGTACGTGGACTATTATTCGTGGGTGCTCTGTTTGCCATACTTCAATGCTGCATAATGTAGCTCTTTTCTATAGTGCTAATGCAAATAATTTAGTACTTTCTTCGACTACTATTATTTCTTCTTGTGTTATCTTATTAGTTATTTTTTCTCCTTTTCCTTGGTATAATGAACTCAGGTGATTTTCGCACGATGGGGGGTTGAATTGGATTGGAAAGTTGAGTCGAAACAGTATCCTTTTAGGTATGGACATATTACGCCTCCTTGTAGGTGTATCTCGTTTTCATCTAGGCTTATTGACGTGTCATAATCTCTGGTCATAATTGATACTGCTGCTACTATTACTACATCGGTCCATAGTCGTCCATTTTTTTGGTAAGGTACCCCTTGGCATGTTCCTTTGTCATCTAACTGTCCTTGCAGCGTGATGGATGCTGTGGTTGTGTCATTCATTGCTATGTTGCCAATGGTTTGTCGGAAAATCTGTAGGGATTGGTATCTGTACATGGTTCCGCACTCCTCTACTCCTAGCTTGTGGATTAACTTATATACTCCATTTTTCACAATAGAAGTGTGGTACATACCACAGTCGAACATTATTTTGGTGACTTCTATTAGGCAGGTCTAAATGTGTTGTCGCTGGAACTCATTTCTCGGGATAACTTGGACTGTGACATCTTCGCTTTCGTAGGTTAACTCTGGTGTGGGACATTTTTGTACATCTTTCAATGAAATGATTGTGATTTTGGTCGCTTCTTCCGAACAATCATAGGCTATGATTGTGCTTATACTTGGTAGGATGATGATGATAACCAAAGCTAAGGCTGTGTGACGTTGTTTTTAGTCCATTCTTCTTTCTTTTTATCCTTTTTGTTGATAATACCTTTAAACAATATATATTTTTTTTATGGCACTGGATAAAACCAAAAGAGCAGACTATTGTAGTAATTCATAATTCTTTAATTGTTTTATCCATTATTGTTACATGATTACATTATTATTATATTTACTTACAGCTATCAAAATACTTGAGTTTGAAAATAATTATAAAAAATATCTATTTTTTATTATATGTATTTTTTATTTTTTTTTGTATTATTTTGTTCTGTATTATTAGCTCAGTTACTTACTAATAATGTTTTCACACTCTAGTGTTCTCCCTGTATACTAAATTCCCTATATTTATATGTTACAAACTCATTATAATTATTCCTATTTTTTTTCTGTCCCAACTCGTATATACCCTATGCTACGCTACTGGTGCAAGTCTGTGAAAATTCGAGCTGCTTTTCTGTTAAATATTAAATAACTATTTATTAATAATTACTTTGTCATGTTGTTTTTTTCTTAATTCTATTTCTAAGTTCAATGTCATTGTTGTTTTGAAATATTATAATATGAGCTATTTTTAATGTTTTATATTTTCGCTGCTCGCTTTTTTTCAGTCTAAATAATATTCTAATGTTTTGGTATCCTATTACAATGTAATCTTTGAAATCTTCTGTATCTGAGAATTCTTGGGTGCTGCAATCCTCGAAGTCTTCTGTGTCTGTGTATATTTGGATACAATCCTCAAATTTTTTCTTTTTGTTTTTCCTTTTCTTTGTTTTTTCTATTTCTTATTATTCTGCTTAGATTTATTCTGTTTGGGGTACTGTAAATTCTGTTCCTTATTGTCGTCGATCGTCTAATTGTTGGTGAAAGTTGTAGTACGGTGCCTCTATCCACTTGTGTGCTATTTCTTCTATTCCTCATTGTTGATTATCCCGCATCTTCCTGTTTTCTTTCTATCCAGGTCGGTAATGTGGCTGCACTTGAAATTTCTACATCCTGATTGTTATCAGTCTCTTTGATTATTGTTTCTTGTTCTGGCTCTTCCGTGTACTCATTTTGTTCGTCAGGTTCTTTCCCGTAGTACCGTTTTAGTCTATTAATGTGTACTACTTGTGATGCTCTTCCACTTGGCGGTAATACTCTATAGGTGACTGGTCCGATTCTTTCCATAATTTTGTATGGTCCGATCCATCTATTCCTTATCTTCTTTGAGATGTCCACCTTGCTGCTAACGTCTAGTAAGTATGTCAGATCTCCCACTTGAAATTCTCGTTCTTGAGTGTTCTCGTTAAACCTTTGGACTCTGTTTCCTTTAGCTCTTTCTGTATTTACTTGTACTTTTTGGTAGATATCTTTTAATCTGGCTTCTAATTCTGACACGTAGTTATCTCTTATGTCGTATTTCGTCCTTTTGGGTCAGATACATTCGTCTATTGGTAGTTCTTGCTCTCTTCCGTGTAGTAGAAAGTATGGGCTGTATTCTGTTGATGTATGGATACTGCCTCTGTAAGCCATTAGAACATATGGTAGCCATTGGTTCCAGTCTCTTTGATTTGGTGATATGTAGTGATAACATATCTTTTATCACTCTATGCATGCGTTCTTTTTGCCCATTTGTCATCGGTAGGTAACTGGATGTGTGGAGTCTTCTTATATTCAATAATTTGCAGGTTTCTTTCATTACATCTGATAAGAAATTTGCTCTTCTGTCAGTGAGTAGTTTCGTCGGTGTTCCATGCCTACATACTATTTGTTCGATGAATGCTTTTTCTATTGTTTGGACCTTCTGGTCTGGTAGTGGTATCGCTTCGCAGTATTTTGTAAAGTGGTCTTGGCATGTCAGGATGTATTTTTTTCCATTATCTGACGTCCAACTATGTCCATTGACGGGATTTCCCATGGTTGTGCTACAGCTGTGAATTTCTGTAGCGGGGCTTCCTTCATGTGGGGTGACGTCTTCCTTCTATTGCAGTATCTCAAGACATCTTTTTAGATGAATGGCCAGAAAAACCTCTTCTTAATGGATAGTAGCATCTTTTGTTGACCTTGTTGGCAGTATAATGGGGTATCATGAAAGTCTTCCATCACTTTCTTTATTAACTTCTTTGGAACCATTATTTTGTCTTGTCCTTCTCTATTGTTTTGTTGGTATGGTATTCCCTCTTTGTCTATGTAATCCTTGTTTGTCATGTCTTCTTTTTGGATAATTATCTTACAGTACTCGTCTCGTCGTTGTGCTTCTTTTAGTGAGTCTCTGTCCCATGTTGGTTCCCAATTTTTTTCTTCGTGTACATTTATTGCATTTATCTTATTTTCTTTTTGTGTTTTTGTGATTATATATTACGGAATGAAATATCTCCGCTCTTAGACACAGAAACATATTTATTTTCTAAGAGAACGACTTGCAAGATCCTATTTAATTTTATAGTTTTTAAAACAACACCCTTTACGCATTTTCTAGATCAGCACTATTGTATAATTTATAGTACACTAATTTATATAGACAGTTTATCATTACACAATAAAATCTATCCATCGACTGTATATCGACAAAGTTCAGCTATTTTATATAGGAGTTGTGCCATTCCAGGCTGCTCCTTGTTTACGACTGAAAATTTGATATCAGATGGTTCTATTTTAGGTTAGGTGCTCGACTTTTTATTAGCATTAGAACGAGCAGTGTCATTTTGAAACTTTTCAGATAATTTGTTAATGAAAATTCTTAGATAATATTTAAATTGAAACTTTTAAGTTTCCATAAATTATGGCATATTAAGTTTATTTTTTCGTGTTTAGAGTAAGGTAGATTTAAACTTGCCAAAAGTCATCAATAAATTGCGAGAAAACTTGCATTTATATTTGGAAGGTTACAATAAATGAAAGCCAATTTAAAAAATCGTATTTTGGTCTTAAAAGATAACAAAATCAATTTTAAATAGGTACCAGTTTAATTTATTACATGGCGTAGTCAGTAGGATAATCAATTAACTCCAAATTAATAAAAATAACATCCCTACAACATAATACGCTTGGCAGACAAGCGTAAAACCAAAAATTCCTACGCGGGAAATGGATGAATGTTTCCCAATAGGTTTTCGCTTTCTACCTTTCCACAAATAAATCATGAACTGTCGCGCATCGGATCCACCGTTTTTTTTTTGCGTCGGCCCAAATCCAACAATGAACATCGCATACGAACGAATGGACTCGCGAAATCTGCGAACGGCCCTTTTGTTACAAAAAGCGCCAGGGCAAATTATTTCCCCTCCACAGCCACTAAATAAAAATCTACTGTACATACATGAAAAATGTTTTTGTTTGGTTCATTAATGATTGATGACTGATCGGGAACATGTGATGTCTGTTAATAATGGATTTTATTGGTGGTGGTGGCGGTAGAAGAATAAAAATCGTTTAGAGATATTTCATTTTGACTTACTACTTGTATTGGAAGGATGATTAGTATTGTAAATTCCTCATTATAAACTAAACAGGGTCGTATTTTGATGTTCGATAGCTAATAGTGAATTGTACGAATTTTAAAAATACAATTTGGGCTTATCTACCACCATTGAATCTAATGGGAAATAAAGAAAAAGAAATGTAAGAATATCATAAATAAACTACTTTATTTTATAAAATAAAACAATTATATTTAAAACATAAAGATCGTATTGTAATATCAGATAGAACAGTTCGTTTCTGGTTCGTTTACCAATCAATGCTTACCAATCAATCCTGACCATATATTCGTTAACATCAACCAGTCATCTTAATGTGTTTCGTCAAAATATCCCATAAATAATGTCTTAAGTTTGTTAAAGTGTCGTATTACACAGCATCGTTGTTGTTGTAATCGTCGTCGTCATATTTCTTACAGAAAAACTTTCCAGAAGGAGTTCAGCTTGTATTGCGATATTGCGATACTTATTTTTAATATATGTGTTCTGTGTAGGCTTTTTCGAATCATTTGAATGATGTTGGTAATAGCTAATAAGCTAATAAGACGATAAGAACTGAAAACGGTTTTCTAGGCTTAGGAATCATTACAATCTTAACAAACTTCCATAAGTAAAGGAGCAGCAAGAGTTCTAAAACAAGCCCCATGTTAAATCCCATAAGAAATCGCTAAGGTGAAAAATAGCAAAAAACGTAAATATCAAGGTCACGCGTCGAGAATCGAAGTCTGGCTTATCAGTAAATATGATAACGTTAGATAGAATCTTGGACACCAATGCTTTTTAAATGGAAAACGTGTAGTTCACTCTGGACAACAGAGTGCTGGTGTGAACATTTAAGTAAAGATTGGACAAATATTGTTAATAATTTAAATGCGAGAAAGTTATTTGTAATAGGGTAAAGTTAACATTGGACAATGAAGTTTTTACAGTAACTCAATGAGTTTCAAAATTGTCTCAGTAGACTGGAAGAGTCTTAATGTCTTAATACCTTAAACTAATAATTCATTACCCCCACCACCAAGAGTTCTGCACAGGATGGCATACGAGAAGTTCTAAAGCAATTTACCAAGAAAAGACGAAAAATAAAAATACGATTGAACAAGTAGAACTTCTCGTATGCCCTCTTAACCTAAACTTCATTTACGTGAACGCATGTCGCAACGACGCTTACTCTTACATCACGTTCGTTTTTCTATATTATGATCTGTGGTTTGGATATCTTTTGTGTGGACCTCTATTCTTGTCAGGGCGTTTGCGTTAGTGATGAATTTTCTTGTTTTATAGACTACTTCGTAATCATATTCTTCTAGTCGAAGCCAATATCTGACTAGCTTCAAATTTGTTTTTTTTTTTAGTGAAAATAGATATTGGAGGGGTCGATGATCTAACGAGATTTTGAACTTTCTCCCAAATAAGTAAGGTCTGAAGTATTTAATGGCCCACACTATCGCAAGCATTTCCTTCTCAATCGTAGAATATTTTATTTCTGTCTCGCTTAATGTCCTAGATGCGTAGGCGATTGGTTTATCTCTTCCAACTGGGCCTTGAGATAGAATGGTTCCAGTAGCAAAGTTGCTTGCATCCATTGTGAGGTTAAAATGCTTTGTAAAATCATGATACTGAAGCAATGGTTCGTTGGTCAGAAGGCTTTTGCAGGTGATAAAACATTTGAGAAACTTTTGGGTATGTTCGATCTAGGAGTCCTTTTTTAAACATTTGGTCTACATCTTTGTAATCCTAGCAAAGTCCTTGATAAATTTCTGATAGTATCCAAGGAGGCCTAGGAATCAACGAATCTCTTTGGTTGATTTTGGAATAAGGTAGTTGACGATGGCTTGAATTATTGTAGGATTGGGTTTTATCCCACTTGGAGCGACGACATGTTCTAAGAAATTTACTTCTTTCTTTAGGAACTCGCAGTTGTCTATTTGATTTAGGAAGGATTTGGTTGATCCAGTGTCTATAAGAAATTTAATAAGGGGTTCAGAAATTTCGATGAAGGGGAGTTTCTTTTTTGTCGGAGAGAGAGTGGAGTTCGATTATATTTCGGGGTTTACACTTGGGTCTTCTTGAAAAACTTTCTCTTCTTCATATTGGTATTCTTGTTCTTCTGTGAAAAATTCTTGGTTGTAACCAGCGTTTTCTTCAAAAGAATTTTCGTCATATTGTTCGATGTTATAGAGCTCTTCGAAAGTGAATTTTTGTTGAGGTTGTTGGGGCCTTGGGTTCATTGGTCGATTTCTATTCATTGCTGTTGTTGATATACTCATAGATGTTTGCTTGGGTTTTCCCGATGGGCCAGGTCTTGGTAACCAAGCGATTTGTTGCTGCGGTGGTCTAAATATTGGAGGTCTCAAATCTGTTCTTGACTGGTTAAAGAATAGCTTTTGGTAGTTCTGGAATGATGAGTCGACAGGTCAATGTTCTGTTACTAGCACCATAGTCTTATTCTGTAGTGATAAGATCGTAACCAACTATTTCGTTTGGTGAGAAGTATTTGATAGGGAATGACATTTTTTAATTTTCCTGTTGTTATTGTTTATGGCAGGTTCATGGTGTATAAAAATCTGAACAAGATATTTAGCAAACGTGGTAATTTTTCTAAGTCACTTTTGGCCCATGTCCTATTAGTTTTTCTTATAGGTGGTATTGATACTTGAGGACTTAAACTTTTTAATGGCCTTCTAGATAGTATGCTCTTCTTTATTAAAGTTTGTTAAAGATTGTTCAAAGGAATCATTTCTTGCATTCACTATTATATTGTGGAGTTTTAACCGCTTTATGTAATTATATCATCGCTGTTTCGTGATTTTTCGGACCAATTGGCAGATATGTAGTGGTATGCTAGATGTGTCTATGGTTTTTGGGTTTACTGACTGAGTTAAATGCCATGTTATTCGTTGGATTAGTGTGGTAAAATACTGAGGTGACTGGTCCAGTTCGCTAGAGTCCTTTATTTTTATGTTCAGATTTCTATGTTTATCTAAGTAAGTATGAACCATCTCCCAATTTGTCCCATTTGTGATAAGCGTTGGTATATATGGTTTAATTGTAATATGTGTGCTTAATAACAGGGGTATAGTCAGAGGATAACTCATAATTTGGTTTAATCTGAATGTAATTTGCTGTTACACCACTGTGAATAAGAAAATCTAACAAATCTGATAGTCTATTAGGGTTGGATGGCCAATATGTTGGGGTGACAATTAAAATGTAGTCACAATTTAGCATATTACCTGTCTGGAGTATATTTCTTCCTTATGGTGTTACCAGTCTTGATCCCCATTGTGCATGTGAAGCATTCCAGTCTCCACCTATCACGAGTTTAGATCCTTGAGATTCAAAAACTCTTTGACGTTTGCAGCTTGAATTTTATTAGTCTGGTGATGGATGAG
Source organism: Psylliodes chrysocephalus (assembly GCA_927349885.1). Classification (NCBI taxonomy): domain Eukaryota; kingdom Metazoa; phylum Arthropoda; class Insecta; order Coleoptera; family Chrysomelidae; genus Psylliodes; species Psylliodes chrysocephalus. The sequence goes on from OV651813.1 coordinate 7,947,261, forward strand.
CTCGTGATGGAAGATTGTTTTGCGGATTAGCACGGCTGCACCTCCGTGTTCTCTATCATCTAGGTAAGATACGTGATAAACATAAACATGGTTGTAAGGTGCGTTTCTGATATTAGAGTAATATCGATTTTGTCCACCTGCAGATTGTTAGTTTATGGTTGTTTAGCCCATTAGTGTTCCAGAGAAAAATTCTCAGATTATCCAATTTAAGGCAATTTTGGTAATGACAGTGCTAAGCATATTTAATACCATGGCTATTCTGGTTTATAAGCTGGTGAACATTGCCTTAAATTCATTTAGGAAAATAGTTAGTTGTTCCATTATGGTAATTGGTTGAGAAACAAAACTAAAATAGTTTTTTCTTGTTATTCCATTGACCACAGAAATAACGTCACTGTCTTCTTAATGATCTAGGTAGTTATTTTCAACGATCTACTCTAATTTCCAGAATATCTTTCCCATTATCTACATTTTCTTTGTAGGGTCACGTAGTATACGAATATGCCCCTCGTATCTAATCCAGCTTAACGATTCGGAGCCTCCAAGTTCGATGTTAGAGAAAATTATGTAATGTTTCGACTTTTGTCCTCGGAAAGCCGAAACTAAATGAACGTAGCACGGAACATTTTAAATAACCATTATCCAAGTTTGTATGGTCCCGTGTTCGAGAATAATGTTTATTATTTTCGGTGGTTTGGAGAATGAATGCTACCGCGAAGTTTTAATAGGTTTTCGGTAGAGTTGTTATTATATTCTAAATTATAATGTTTTGGTTAGGAACTGATTAACTAGCTGATTGTTGTTTTTTTTGTTTTATTTATTTATGACCATTTTAATTATGTATTGTGAAACCATTTTTTTTTCGTCTGACATTAAGGGTAGTTTAATTATTCGATGGGCCCTTGACGGTTTTCTAACAGTTGCTTACATGCAAGTGTTAAATTATTAGGGCTCGTTGAAGAACAAAACAAAAGGTATTCGACCATCAATTGAAACGTAAAGCTTAACAAACATCAAAAAAGAAATCATCGATGTTAATTAAAAACATCAATGTTAACTAATAACATCGGATAAAAAAACATCGATGTTAACTTCGAAAATCGAAACCGAAAAATGGATGTTTTTTAAATCTTAATTTGAATATTAAGTACATCTAAAAATTATTTTCCGACGCTAATGCTAGACTCTACGTGTAACAATAATAATTAATTTATTTCATTTTGTTTATTATTACCTTAGATAAAAGAGACCAGAGATATAACATACACCGGTTTTAAACCTGCGCAAATGTTGCCAATTTCTAAAGAAGGGTTAACGGAGTGGGGGAACTGGGCGGCGACACGCGGCGACCCGAACTCTGTGACAGGGACCGGACTTTGTTTATTAGCATCTTAATTAACTATTAGGTTTATTTAAAAGGTGTTTAATCGAATTTTGTATTATGAAATCAAATTATCGTGATTTTTTAATATCAAACAGATGCCACGACATTTTATGTAAAGAGAAGACCTTTTATAGTATATTTCGTTAGCGTTTATTTACTACGGACTTTTCTGCAAGAGATTACAGTAAAATGTTGAAATAGAATATATTGTTAATAGAGCAAAAAATGTTACTCATTGTCTACGAGTATTATAAAAATAGCATGTGCGCAGGCTAATACTGCAAATCTACCCTTATGAGTTAAACATTATATTTTTTCTACGGCTATTACATATTATTAAAAATTAGTCAAAATGAGAAAATGCTGTTTTGTATTGTAACCTCAGAAAAAGTATATTAAGGCTTCTTTCTTTAAGAATATTAATTATTATAAAGGATGAGTCACATAAAACTCTAGAAATGCATATGTCTAAAACCAGATAACATTTTAAAATTTAAATCTATTAAAAGTCATTTGGTCGCTAGGGATGAGTGATTATCGAAATAAATTATCGATAATTGAAAATAATCGATTATTTTCGCTCAATAGATTATTTTCAAACAATATATTTTTTGTCATTTCCTTTAAAATCGACTACTTGATTATCTTTGAAAAATCAAAAATAATCGATTAATTAAAAAGCCAATTAACCGATAAATCAGTGTTTACAAAATATAATATAAATAGAATTATCGTTTATTTTAAATAATCGATTATTTTCAAATAAACCATTTTTTTTTCGTCCATGGAAACAGATTATTCGATAATCTTTGAAAAATCGAAAATAATCGATTAATCAAAAATAATCAATTAATTAAAAAGTCGATTAACTGGTAAATCGATTAAAAAAAAAAAACAGAATGATCGATTATTTTAAATAATTGATTATTTTCGATCAATCGATTATTATCAATAATCTATTTTTATTGTATTTCCTTTAAAATCGTTAATTCGATTATCTTTGAAATACCGAAAATATTCGATAATTCCAAAATAATCGCCTAATCGAAAATAATCAATTAAGAAGCCGATTCTATGATAAATCGATTATTACCAATTATCTATTTTATTGTATTTCAAAAATATTCGATTAATTAAAAAGTCGATTAACTGACAAATCGATTTTCAAAAAAAAAACAGAATGATCGATTATTTTAAATAATCGATTATTTTAAATAATCGATTATTTTCGATCAATCGATTATTATCAATAATCTATTTTTATTGTATTTCCTTTAAAATCGATAATTCGATTATCTTTGAAATACCAAAAATAATCAATAATTCCAAAATAATTGCCTAATCGAAAATAACCAATTAATTAAGAAGCCGATTCTATGATAAATCGATTTTCCAAAAAATAAAACGAATTATCTATTATTTTCTAATAATCCTTTTTTCATATTTCCTTTGAAATTGATTATTAGATTATCGAAAATAATTGATTATTAAAAAGCTGATTATCCAATAAATCGATAATTTTAAAAAAATAACCAAAATATCGATTATGTAAAATAACCGATTATATTCAATCGATTATTTTCATATAATATCTTTAAAAAATCGAAAATAATCAAATAATTAAAAAACCGATTAAACGATAAATCGATTATTTTGAATAAATCTACTTTTTTTGTATTTCCTTTAAAATCGATTAATACATTATCTTAAAAAAAAACGAAAATAATTTATTAAAAACAGCGGATAAATCGATTTTCATTAAAAAATATCAGAATTATCGATAAATCGATTATTTTTGTAACCCCTATCGGTCGCTTGCTTTTATCTGAGCATTAAGCTCCAAAATTTAGAGATTCGGATTTTTTGATCCAGTTATCTTTGAAATCGCATTCGCTTGTATAATAAATAAATATTGCGAAATTTTGGATTTTTTTTAGTAAACGAAAATTATGTTCGAGTTGTTTAGGGGTTTGTAATGTAACATTTTATTAACGTGACTAAGGGTCGATTTCACCGTTGTGTTAAACGAAGTTTAAAATGACATTTTTACATTAACACTGTCATTTTAATCTCCGTTTAACACAACGGTGGAATCGGACCTAACTCCTGTAACTTTAGTATTTTTTTTTTGCTTATACTAGATTACTTTGTTTTAAGACTGAAAATTCAATGTAACTTTGATTTGACCGCAAATAAGATGAACCTTGAAATTTTAAGTAGCTCATCCTGTATTTCATCTAATATTCTTATAAAAATACCTTATAAAAATACCTTATAAAAATACCTTATAAAAATACCTTATAAAAATACCTTATAAAAATACCTTATAAAAATACCTTATAAAAATAAAATTTAGCTAGCAACTATGATTCTCTACCTCTTATTTATCTACCAAAAAGGGCTAAAAACTACCTTTAGAAAACATTCACTACTTTTTAAATACAAAATTTCGTTAGCAATAATGCCTATTTACTATTTATTTAATTTAAATGTTCAAAATTTTACCCTTTTGTAAATTTATGTAAGTAATATGAAATCTGATTTCTGATGCTTAATATTTATTGAAACCCCTTAATGCGGATCTGAAGTATTCAGCCCAGAGAATCATGGCGCTTTATGTCAAAACGTTAATAAATATTTACCGCTGAAAACGAATATATTCATAACAGTAGTACTTGTATTATAAGTACATACAATTTTTCAAGATACATCGTGACATTTTGAACTTGAAATTGAATAACTAGAACACTTTAAATTGCTAAAATACCAACAAATAAATCAAAAAACAGCTGTCAATGGTGATTAAACTCAGGTGGAGGTGATCGCTGAATGGAAATCGGAGCAATTCGGGTGGCGTCGTGCAACAATGATTTTCAATTGGTGGGTTACTTTGGCTTAAAATAGACAACATGCGCAGTGTGCAATGTTACATCTTCGGTCTCGTTAATCTAAGATTATTACATACAAATTCAAATAATTTATTTTAAAACCTATATTATTAATTAAGAAACATTTATTTCGCTGACGCCATCTATTAGGCGATGTCAAAATATTTAAATTTGACAACCTCTAAACTGTTTTTCTTAAATATTAGAATTGTTAATTCGTCTATTTATATCTAGAGGGCGTTAATTAGTATCTTTAATCTAAAATAAAAAAATGTTATACCTTCAGAATTATAAACACTTCATGTTGTCTAAGAACCCATTTTAGTTCTTGTAGGGTTTAAAAAAGTTTTAAATTTGTTTTGTCTTAATGTCTGTCCGTTCGTGAAATATTTTAATAATTTTAATTAATATTTTTGAACCTACTTGTGTTTTGACATCAACTTTTTGTTGCAATTACTGTTTTTATGCATTTCTTAAAAAATACTCGCATACTTGTTTTTTCACACCGACCCTGTGATAATCTCTAAGCTTAGTCTTAAATAGATGAGTAATACGGGTGAGTTCTTGATATTTGACAACTTTCTTAATTTTTATACCCACTTTATTAGTTATGAGCTCATTCGTTTTTACCTCTCTATTTTAGACCATACCTGATGATGAGGATCTGATCTCCTCGAAACCGGTCGTATTAAATTACTCTTGTGAGATCTTAAGGACCACCCTTGTTTTATTTACCTCTTTTTTGAAATTAATAAAAGTAGATAAAGAATATTCTTGGTTATATACTTAGACAAATTTCGGTCTGTGTTATAATTATGCAGGCCTTTGTCATTACTGACAATTTATAAACAAATTGCCGTCTATACTGCGATGTTCACCAACAATGGCGTCTAGGTTTCAGAAATCGTATACGGTAGAAGTTTAAAAGAATATGTGTTATGTACGTTGATTTAACATCTCAACATTTAAATTAATGTTTTAATAATTCCATTAATGAACAGCATTCCTCTTTTTTATTTATCTATTTTAGATTTCCCATTATACCTACGTAAAATAATTAATATCTCCAACAATGAATACTCATTATTCAAAGTACAAAATCATGTTTACTTTCGACGGTAGGTAATTTATGTGTGGAATTAATGAACGTATTTCGCATTCCACTTTTAATAAGTTATCGTTTTTTCGAGGACAAAAAAAATAGCTCGGTTCTTCTATTCTCAGAATTTACATATTCCTCTAATACTCATCAGGTGTATTTAAATGTAAATTTTTAAAAAGTAAGCGAAACGCGAAACAGTTTTAAGAGTATGCAACACTTTTTACAATATTGTCAAAAAATCCCGCCCAAAACAAACATGTAAATAAACAAACATCCTACCACATACTTTGATTACTACGGGGCAAGAGAGAGGTCCGACACGCCCAACATAGGGCGCGGCCATTTTGATTCCTATGACACAGTTTAACGCTAAAGAATCAGATCGCTCACTCTGCGTCGGCACTTTTGATCTCAATGTTCCAGTTTATACACTGCGCAACTCGAATAATACAATATATGACAACCGCCTATAATAAAACAGCAGTCTTCTGCGTATCCTGAATTTGTATCCATGGAGTGGATGTTATTTTGGAACTTTCAACTGGTCCGAGTGAGCTAACTGATTCTTTGGCAATAAACTGTGACATCAAAAATAATATTCACTGACACTGACAGCAGCAAGCAAAATATCAGGTGCGTTTTAATAATCCGCTTCTGCTTCCGGAATTGTCGGTTTAGTCGTTTTAACCTGTCATATTAAAACAAGAAAACCGACAATTCCGTAGCAGAAGCGGATGATTAAAACGCACCTATTAAAAATATTGCGCCAAGATGTAGGAAACACGTAATAAGGGTTCAAAATGGCGGAGTTTTCTATCTCCTTTTAAAAGGCACTCAGAAAGCTGCGCAGTGCGACCATTCTCCGTATAGTAAAAGAAAATCAAAGTATGTGCATCCTACTCATAGGTGACAAATGACAGGCGCAGAAAAGTTAATTTTGAATCGCGAGTAAGTGTTATTCTGATCCGTAAGCTTACCAAATCTGATCTATCTGTAGACACGTTTCGAAGTGTTTAAAAATAACCGCCTGATGCTCTTAATTTTTTCGGTATTTATATTTTCCCGACCTATTATGCAAATTACTTGAAAGTTATTTATCATCAAAACAGATTTTGATCTTTCTCTCTCTTCGCCTTCGTTCTCCATTCTCCATCTGTCAGTGCAGCCACCCAACACGCGGTCGAGCGTCGACTTTTTTGCGCATTAATTTTCTGTAAACGCTCCAACACTCTTCCACGTCTCATAGTTTTTTCTTGTTATTCCATTGACAACAGAAATAACGTCACTGTCTTCTTAATGATCTAGGTAGTTATTTTCAACGATCTACTCTAATTTCCAGAATATCTTTCCCATTATCTACATTTTCTTTGTAGGGTCACGTAGTATACGAATATGCCCCTCGTATCTAATCCAGCTTAACGATTCGGAGCCTCCAAGTTCGATGTTAGAGAAATCTATGTAATGTTTCGACTTTTGTCCTCGGAAAGCCGAAACTAAATGAACGTAGCACGGAACATTTTAAATAACCATTATCTAAGTTTGTATGGTCCCGTGTTCGAGAATAATGTTTATTATTTTCGGTGGTTTGGAGAATGAATGCTACCGCGAAGTTTTAATAGGTTTTCGGTAGAGTTGTTATTATATTCTAAATTATAATGTTTTGGTTAGGAACTGATTAACTAGCTGATTGTTGTTTTTTTTTGTTTTATTTATTTATGACCATTTTAATTATGTATTGTGAAACCATTTTTTTTCGTCTGACATTAAGGGTAGTTTAATTATTCGATGGGCCCTTGACGGTTTTCTAACAGTTGCTTACATGCAAGTGTGAAATTATTAGGGCTCGTTGAAGAGCAAAACAAAAGGTCTTCGACCATCAATTGAAACGTAAAGCTTAACAAACATCAAAAAAGAAATCATCGATGTAATTAAAAACATCAATGTTAACTAATAACATCGGATAAAAAAACATCGATGTTAACTTCGAAAATCGAAACCGAAAAATAGATGTTTTTTAAATCTTAATTTGAATATTAAGTACATCTAAAAATTATTTTCCGACGCTAATGCTAGACTCTACGTGTAACAATAATAATTAATTTATTTCATTTTGTTTATTATTACATACAAATTCAAATAATTTATTTTAAAACCTATATTATTAATTAAGAAACATTTATTTCGCCGACGCCATCTATTAGCCGATGTCAAAATATTTAAATTTGACAACCTCTAAACTGTTTTTCTTAAATATCAGAATTGTTAATTCGTCTATTTATATCTAGAGGGCGTTAATTAGTATCTTTAATCTAAAATAAAAAAATGTTATACCTTCAGAATTATAAACACTTCATGTTGTCTAAGAACCCATTTTAGTTCTTGTAGGGTTTAAAAAAGTTTTTAATTTGTTTTGTCTTAATGTCTGTCCGTTCGTGAAATATTTTAATAATTTTAATTAATATTTTTAGACCTACTTGTGTTTTGACATCAACTTTTTGTTGCAATTACTGTTTTTATGCATTTCTTAAAAAATACTCGCATACTTGTTTTTTCACACCGACCCTGTGATAATCTCTAAGCTTAGTCTTAAATAGATGAGTAATACGGGTGAGTTCTTGATATTTGACAACTTTCTTAATTTTTAAACCCACTTTATTAGTTATGAGCTCATTCGTTTTTACCTCTCTATTTTAGACCATACCTGATGATGAGGATCTGATCTCCTCGAAACCGGTCGTATTAAATTACTCTTGTGAGATCTTAAGGACCACCCTTGTTTTATTTACCTCTTTTTTTGAAATTAATAAAAGTAGATAAAGAATATTCTTGGTTATATACTTAGACAAATTTCGGTCTGTGTTATAATTATGCAGGCCTTTTTCATTACTGACAATCTATAAATAAATCGCCGTCTATACTGCGATGTTCACCAACAATGGCGTCTAGGTTTCAGAAACCGTACACGATAGAAGTTTAAAAGAATATGTGTTATGTACGTTGATTTAACATCTCAACATTTAAATTAATGTTTTAATAATTCCAGTAATGAACAGCATTTTTCTTTTTTATTTATCTATTTTAGATTTCCCATTATACCTACGTAAAATAATTAATATCTCCAACAATGAATACTCATTATTCAAAGTACAAAATCATGTTTACTTTCGGCGGTAGGTAATTTATGTGTGGAATTAATGAACGTATTTCGCATTCCACTTTTAATAAGTTATCGTTTTTTCGAGGACAAAAAAAATAGCTCGGTTCTTCTATTCTCAGAATTTACATATTCCTCTAATACTCATCAGGTGTATTTAAATGTAAATTTTTAAAAAGTAAGCGAAACGCGAAACAGTTTTAAGAGTATGCAACACTTTTTACAATATTGTCAAAAAATCCCGCCCAAAACAAACATGTAAATAAACAAACATCCTACCACATACTTTGATTACTACGGGGCAAGAGAGAGAGGTCCGACACGCCCAACATAGGGCGCGGCCATTTTGATTCCTATGACACAGTTTAACGCTAAAGAATCAGATCGCTCACTCTGCGTCGGCACTTTTGATCTCAATGTTCCAGTTTATACACTGCGCAACTCGAATAATACAATATATGACAACCGCCTATAATAAAACAGCAGTCTTCTGCGTATCCTGAATTTGTATCCATGGAGTGGATGTTATTTTGGAACTTTCAACTGGTCCGAGTGAGCTAACTGATTCTTTGGCAATAAACTGTGACATCAAAAATAATATTCACTGACACTGACAGCAGCAAGCAAAATATCAGGTGCGTTTTAATAATCCGCTTTTGCTTCCGGAATTGTCGGTTTAGTCGTTTTAACCTGTCAGATTAAAACAAGAAAACCGACAATTCCATAGCAGAAGCGGATGATTAAAGCGCACCTATTAAAAATATTGCGCCAAGATGTAGGCAACACGTAATAAGGGTTCAAAATGGCGGAGTTTTCTATCTCCTTTTAAAAGGCACTCAGAAAGCTGCGCAGTGCGACCATTCTCCGTATAGTAAAAGAAAATCAAAGTATGTGCATCCTACTCATAGGTGACAAATGATAGGCGCAGAAAAGTTAATTTTGAATCGCGAGTAAGTGTTATTCTGATCCGTAAGCTTACCAAATCTGATCTATCTGTAGACACGTTTCGAAGTGTTTAAAATAACCGCCTGATGCTCTTAATTTTTTCGGTATTTATATTTTCCCGACCTATTATGCAAATTACTTGAAAGTTATTTATCATCAAAACAGATTTTGATCTTTCTCTCTCTTCGCCTTCGTTCTCCATTCTCCATCTGTCAGTGCAGCTACCCAACACGCGGTCGAGTGTCGACTTTTTTGCGCATTAATTTTCTGTAAACGCTCCAACACTCTTCCACGTCTCATTTTTCTCTACAACAGAGATGCGAAACAGCGAAATAAGTCTTAACGGTTTAGAACTTCGTTAGAGAATGTTTTGGGGTGTTGTAAAGCGTTTATAAAAATGTTGTACATGCGTTGATCTACTCAGATAAAAAAATGAGTAATAGATAACTAACAGTCAAAGGTAGGAGAGTTAGAGAAGGTATTCAATTTAAATTAGGGAACTCTGTCATAACTCCAGTTACGGCAGTCAAATATTTGGGGGCATGGATTAATGACAAAGGCATTTTTAATATGCATGTCAAGAAGATAGCAGAAAAGGCCGAGAAGCTCTATCAAGAATCTTGACTAACATGAGAGGACCAAGTAGCACCAAAAGGTAAATGATGTATGGAGTGGTGCGATCAACAGCTTAACCAATATGGGCTATAACAGTAAGGAAAAACAAACATAAGAACCTGGTGTTAAAAGTACAACGAAAAATGTTACCCAGGCTAGCCTCCGCGTACAAACCAGTATTAGGAAAAGCACTGCAAGCAATTAAAACGGGGTTTATTTACTATAACTCAAAAATCGGTGTTAGTTGGTAACCTCCTAAATTTTGTATATTGTTATTTAGAATTTAGAATAACCGTTACAAAAAAAAGGTTATAGTGTTCTCCTAGAACTTAGAGAAGAAGACCACTTCGGCTAGCTGTTGGGACAAAAAGTGTGGGTCATTAAATAGTTAGTATTACTGTTTATCTTTAAAGTTAAATAAATAAAACGCAAGAGTCGGTATTATGGCATTTACTATTTTAGAAAAATACGTGTTCTTATAAAATTTCATAGATCAGATAGACAGGTATACATTTACCTAGAGCTCTTTTAAGATACAAAATGACAAGAAAAATTACTAAAATTAAAGAAGAATTCTCTGAATTCAACATTATTAGAGTAAAAGAAACAATTAATATTACCCCGTGAACACTAAGGCTTACAGCAGGTTAAGTTTAAGCACAATTAATAAAGTTACAGAATTATTCTTATAAATAAAAGTTAAATGATAAATCGAAATATAAATTACTAGTATCACTGAAGTTATTAGACTGAAGGTATTTCATACCTTGGTTCACAGACTTTCAGATACCTCATTTCTGGTAGAAATCCATTAAGCGATGGAACTCTCCACCACTGGTGTTGGTTACGATTACCCCGGACAGGAAACTGGCTTAGAACTTGTAGAACTGCAGGACATCAATTGAACAAAACTGGACTTAAGTACAGTAATCACACTTCACAGCGCATCACCCAGATGCGTCTAGAATATCCGGAACAATGGAACAGCGGCTGCGGACGGAATCCAATGGGGTCGTTGACAACAACCCTCTGGAAGTCTGATATAGGCAGTCGGTGGTGCGGGCCGTTAGCAGGTTTCGCTCACCGCGGTCGTAATTATCCCAAAAATGGTTTAGGGTACCAACCCCTGCGCGACACAGCAACGTGTTTAATAATCCGATCACTATCGGCGACAAACGTTTTGGTTTTATCCACGTGCTTCGCGACGACCCTCGACTCACAAGGCCAGACGAACAGTAAACCACGTACCCCCGGTACCTTTCCCAACAAAAATATGATAAATAATGTTCCACGAACCTCATGGCTACGGTGTATTTAACCCAATGAACTGGAGTGGGGTAGAATGCTTGTCAATAGGCTTGAGATGCGACTCTATGGGCGAAGACAGGTTATTTTTCATCTCACTCGGGAGTATTTATAACGACCATTTTCTATTTCACTTTGTTATTGTCTGATCCACCAGCCTGTGGATTGAACAATAACAATGTGAAACAGAAAATGGTTATTATAAATACTCTCGAGTGAGATGAGAAATAAAAATGGCTGCGCCCATAGAGTCGCATCTTGCTCTATTGATACAATGTGCACATTAGCTTTCTACCCCACTCCAGTTCATTGATTTAACCCCTTTTCCAAAAGTCAAGATGGCTTCAACAAGGAGGATATGACCATGCATATTTTGGAAATCACACTTCCGGTGATCGCCACAAGTTACCAGAAAACTTATCTAAAGTAATCTAATTTGACCCCAAATATATTTATACATCCTAATAAAATATTATTCCTAACTAGAGTTAAGTATTAAACCCAATTTTCCTAGAAAAGTACCCTACATGACGTCATGGACAATCAATGATATTGATCTCAAATAGCACAACACCAAATATCCCCTTAATGTTATCTGTCAAATTCGTGCCACGGAACAAGAATTGGCTGTCGGATCGTACAAACTAGACGACAGTTATTTCCTAGAAAGAAGAAGATAACCAGAGTTTCCATAATTAATAATGTCAACGTTTTCTGCTCATAAAACCATCAGGATCTTAAAAAAAGGTAAAACAACAGAGAAAAGTGCCATGGATTGAATCATATTAAAAGTTTTATTCAAAATAAAGCAATGCCTTTTTAAAATGCTGTGTATTAAGGATATGTTTTAAATGCCTGTATCCTTTAAATTACCAAATATTCTTATTCAAGACGAAACAATATTTTATTAGAAGTTAATATTCTTTATACTAAGAATGTGTTTTAAATGCCATACCTATTTGATTATTCTAAAACTAAAATCAACATGTAACACAATCACTGGGTGTATCTCTCTGGATATACTTGTAGTTGAAAACACCAGGCTCTAAGATAGATGAACAAATTATGCAGAAGTTAAAAAATCCGAAAGAAATAGATCAACAGATATCTGGCAGAATAGGTGGAGCAGCAATACTAACAAAGCTGTTTGGACGAAGAGGTTAATTTCAAATATCCCAAAATGGATTAGACTGTAAGTTCAAGGAAACAAATTACTATCTGAGCCAATTTTTTAGTGGACACGGCTCTTTTAGGGCTTATATTTTTAGATTTTATGGGAAAAATTAAACTCTTCACAGCATATAATAAAATTTCTTAACAATAATAAAATAACAGAAACCCGTAAGTGTAAGAAACAATTACCGTAATATATTTTTAACCCAGTAAAATAAAAATATATTTTTTAAATACTACCCTGTTTATTGCTGACCTATGAAAAGCAAACACATGAAGCCGTTATTATCTTTCACTCTATTATTTAAATATCACACAAAAAGTAAATATTAACAGGAAAACTTGGCCAAACAAATTAACATTAATGACAGCTGTTTGACGCAAGTGTCGCATCAATATGCCGGACTGATGCCACTTTTGACCGCGTGATCGCATCTCCCTATAACACTACCTCAATGGTAAATACTTAGAAGAATATATATAGTCAGGAAGGAGCATGCCATGTCCGCGCTAATCTAACCGATCTGACGGAAGTGGTAGCCATGTTGCCCTTTGACCATATTAACATAGATATCGTTGGTCCTTTACCTCCATCTAATTAGGCATTCCAACGACCTGTCCAAATGGCTACCAGTGGGTAATGACAGTTAAGATATGGCAACCCTGTTGTCATGTTGTCATTAACAGGGCCAATGATACATATATAGTTATATAGATTGCTCAAAGCTGGTCGTTTACGAGCGGCCATATTGCCTGGCAAATATTTATTAATTTGAATCGGTTTAGCAAAAATGTGTTATAAAACCAATTTTTAGCCTTTAGATATTAAAAAAAATTGCCTACATTTTTACTTCAAGGCATAAGCTTATGTTTATTTTGAAAAATATGGATGATCAATCTATGTAACTATCTATTTCATTGACCTTGTCAAATCACCAGGCCTACAAGGTTGCCATAATTTTGCCATATCATAACCCGTCAGAACCCACTGGTAGCCATTCAGTTTGGAATGCCTAATAGTTTTAGATATATTTTAACTTGTATATACAGGTTTACAAGGTGGACATAAGCATTTCCACTTGAAGATATTACAGCAAAGGAAGTTGCAAAAATTTTCTTTAATGGATGGGTAAGCCGATTTGGAATACCACTAAAAATCACAACTGAACAAGGATGTCAATTTAAATCGTTACTGTTTCAAGAATTTTCAGAAATCCTTGGAATTCAATACATTCACACTAGTACCTATGATCCATGTGCCAACGAAATGGTTGAAAGATTCCATCGCACCCTAAAATCTGTTTTGAAATGCCATGGTCATGATAAATGGATCGAAAAACTTCCTATAGTTCTTTTAGGAATAAGAACGGCTCTTAAAGAAGACTTGGGTTCATCATCTGCTGAACTAGTATATGGAGCTACTTTAAGAATTCCTGGTAAAATGCTGTTAGAAAATTTAAATCCAATTAAAAATAAACAAGAATATTTATATAATTTTCGCGAAACAAGCTGAAACCTGTTCAAGGATCAAATCACAACAAACATAACATTTTTATTTTTAAGAAACTTTCAAAATGCTCTCATGTTTTTGTTCGGGATGATGCTGTTAAAAAACTTTTGCAGTATTCATATTTAGGACCCTATAAGGTACTAGATAGAAATGACAAGCTTTTTAAAATATTATATAATAATAAAGAAAAGGTCATATCTATAGATAGGATTAAACCAGCATTTATGGAAAATGAAGATCTGAATAATGTTAAACAAAATAAAAAAAGTTACATTTCGTTAAAACTAGGGAAGAGTACTGTTTTGAAGTGTTGGACAATCACGTATAAGCTCCTTAGACTGGTTGTCATGGTTAAGTGGAGACGTTTTGAATTCTGACGTTAGTTTTTAGTTTTTGAGTTTTCATCAGGGCTGGTATATCTAAGGGGGTCGCGACATAGACCCAGTAAATGGATGAGGGGGTGACTGAGGCTAGGGAGGAAATAGTAGTCAGCTTAAGTTGGCAACACTTTTCTGACGTTCGTTTGAACGAGCATCGTGCATAATAATGTCAATATGGTACAAGTGGAATGAACCACTGTTTTCCTCATAGTCCAATGTCGAATTAAAACTAAAAACATTTTGTACTTTTTTATATACCAAATTATGCAATTTGTTTCCACTTTATTTTAATATTACATGAATAGATACATGCGTTTGTGCTGTGGTAAATAAGTGTTCATGTGAAAATTATCTCTTAAGCTACATTGAGATAGCACTCGTCTCAAAACTGAATGCTGTAAATCCAGGATTTAAATCTTTCATAGTGTTGCTTGGGATAAATTGTAAAAAAGGTGTTGGACAAAACGTTTACAACCTAAAATTGCATGAAAAACATGATAGAAGAAGGAATTTTACCTTTATGACATTCTCTTTCAACATTTTTAAGTGACTTTGTGGTTTGGTGAATGGACTGTTACCACAGTCAAAAGATTCAAAGTAAAAAAAAAGTGACCAAGTTCTAATAAGAATACATAAGTTGAATATGAAAATGTAATTACTTGATTTAAATGTGATTTAATTAAGAGTTAAATAAAAGTTTCATATAAACAAAGTGCTGTAAAATGTTAATAAATGCAAAACCATTATTAAAGAGAAATTAGTTATCATCAATAAGATATTTTGTAGTAGCTGGTCTCTATAAATAATAAACTTGAAAGACTGAATTAGTAGTCACTTTTACACTAGAAGTAAACACAAAAAAAAAAAAATGTGTGGTTAAATAAATTAGGAATGCACATAGTAATTTGTTAACAATATAATTTATTATCTGTGTAAGGTTTAATCCCACCTACAGGGTGTAGTCATAAAATAACAACATACTTGCATCATCAAACTTTCTGTTGCTTATTATTTTGAATTATTGTTCTATGTGAATACTCTAAAACCTTGTGAAGTTTAGATCAATATAATATATATATTCTAAGGGTAAATATGAACATCTTTAAAAACGTTACATAATAGTATGTTTGAAATTTCGTAGTTCGGTACTGTAAACCAACAGCAACAATACATAATAATTTATCCCGAAATTTTAATCTGGCGCAGTTTACGACCCTCCGTTCTATGCCATGCATTCGCATGCTTATCTCCAGTTGTATGCATACGAATTCCTATTCAAATAATTCCTACAATCTCCGTTCTGTCGAACGTGAATCGTGATTCGGGCCACATTCGAAATTTGCTACAGTAAAAAGAAGACGAAACTACGCTGCTGCCGTGGGTGAGATAGTAGATTGTCGAAAATTATAATATGATGGCCTGCCATCAGTATTTGGGATAAAAAAAAAAGGTTTGGATGCAGACGATATGAAATACGTTGACATAATCTGACCTTTTTAACCAAATATACAGTGTTGGCTATCGAAGTGCAAACTAAAAAGAGTTAGTATCAGTGCGAGCAAGAAACGAATATTACAAGCGTTACCAGTTTATATGGCCCGGCCAACGCTACACAACGCAGTCGGGACAAGTAACGTCATGTCATACTGATGTTTGTCCCATACACATAGGATCATTAATAGCATAAATATACGGTAATGCTCTCAGGACATTGCAACTGCTTATGATTTTTCTTTCACGTCACGTCTCCTTCATAGTACCGTTTTTCTCATGCAATTCGGATCAGTTATAGCGGAAATATACTAGGTCTTCAGATCCTCTTTTTCCCCTCCAGAGGCTACTCCAACGCTTCCCCCCTAGGTCTACATTACTCCTTCACTTCTTCCTCTTTGAGTCTTCAGAGACTTCTTCAACGTCTCCTCTAATAAGTTAGATGACTTCTCGTATATAACGCCTAGGTTAGATGGCTTAGCGATGATTATAGTTGAATACCGAAAAAATAGACAGTAATTTAATACCAAGAATGCTGACAGAGGTTCCTTGAATGCTATTGAAATATATGCCTAGCACTGAAACAAATCTTTTGTGTGAACATATATCCGAAGAAATTAGAAGTGACAACTTAAAAACTGAGGTTAGGAAAGAAATAAAGAAAGCTGTACACACATTTTTTGTGGCTGTATGGAGAAAATGGAAAGGAAGTCACGGAATTTTATACAGATTTTTGCAAAAAAAAACGCAGATTGTCTAATTATCATTAAGAAGCGTTATGAATTCTAGAACTCATCATAATGTGCCAGCATCTCACTAAGGTCTATAATTTCTGTTTGATACTAATTATAAAATTATTGAGAAAGTTCTAGAGGCTAGAACTCTTCGGGACTCAATGCAAAGAGAGTCAAGTTGTCATTTAGAAACATTGTAATTTATGTGCATTATGTGTTTTAGTTGTAGCATTTTACTATCGTCTAGAATTTATATGTATAATATTTATTTATAATTATTTTAAGAGGGTAAAAGTTCTAAATGAAATAATAAGGCTATACAAACGAATAAGAAATCTAGAACTATTCGTAAACTATCGATTTGCCGTCCGATTTTTTAAAATTTATATTATTTTATTTGTGGTAGCATCTCATTTTTTAAATTGTTCATTTCGGTAGTATATTCGACAGGACTATTGATAAAAAGTATCAATGATTATGAAACTATATCGGATACCATAAGAACTCTGCTTAAAATAGGAGATTTGAGATGCTTACTTCACACACCTGTACAACTCCCAGCAGTTGAGTGCCAACTGAGAGCGTCTCCGGGTGGTGGATAGGAGAACGGCCAAGTTTTCCTTGGTTAGTGGTAGACATAAGTAGAGTATGAGAGCCTAAAAACCCTCAAAGTCTTTTGCGAAGGCTATTGCCGCGAACCAACTCCCCCAATCTAAGGTGTAAAGTAACGTGCCGACGGATGAATTGTCGCAGGGGCAGATGCGACAGAAAACGCTCCTCTGAAGGAACCTGGCGATACTTTCTTGTATCTAGCCTTGCCGGCGCATGCGGGGCTCTGCGTCTGTCGACCTTTCCTTCCCTAGCTACTCGTGCGAACCATATGGATTCTGAAACACAAAAACTCGAAGAGGCTGAACGTCGACGCTCACCTCCAGCAAAGGAGACTGGACGACTAAGTCCAACTCCGGCGCAGGAGGCTGGACATCGACGATCACCTCCAAAGAAGGAGGATGGAAGTCAACGCTCACTTCCTGCAAAGGAGTCTGAACAATAAAGTTCAGCTCCTGTACAGGAGGCTGGATAGCGACGCCCAACTCCGAAAAAAGAGTAGTTCACCTCCAACTAACAGGCCCCGGATAGGCAAGATAATCTCTGGGTCTAAAGGAAAGGGATAAGTTGCAGGCAGGCAGTGCTACGGCAACCGCCACCCTCAGCAATTTCCCTCAGTCCAAAATAAACAAAAGCGGCTTAATCAAGTCATTAGGCAGCGACGCTAGTTCTACCTCCACTAGAGGCCAGGAACACGAAGCAAATATGAAAAAGAAAAGGCCGCGATCTCACACCTCTTCCGACGTAACACCCCGGAAGGGGAAAAACCCAGACAGGACCACAAAGTTATGTCTGGGATAAGCTACAAGGATGCAGCTACGAGCCACCTGAAAGTAGCTATAATAGGCAATGATAATCCTTACGGTAAGATAACTACTGAAAGAGAAATTCTTGTCAAAAAGACATTGATTGGAGGGCTGGAGTAAACAATTTTGTCCGTCTCCTGCAGCAAAACCAAGCCACCCACCTTTAAGTCTTGGACGCACTCTGGTGAAATCATCAGAGTAACGTGCGACGATGACCTGACATTGGAATAGCTAAAAACCAAGGTACCAACCTTAAAAACATGGGAAGGAGCAACACTCGCTGTTGTAAGAAAGGGCGGGCTCCCGAAGCTCACCAAAGCCTCTCTTTGGATCCCAGGGGAAGCGCAAGCTGACCTTGACAAGAAGGAAGTTGTGCTCAGGCGACTTGAGGGGCAAAAACCAAACTAACATGTGGCGAAATGCTGCACCTTCCACCATGAAATAAAAAAAAGACTCCAAGGGCCATCTTTTCGTCTGAGGCTGAAGCGAGGCCCAGTGAAGACTCCTTGGTAAAATACCCTCTTCTCCTAACCGTGGAGGACGTTGAGCCAGAAAAAAT
>OV651813.1:7966415-8069410 GCA_927349885.1 Psylliodes chrysocephalus
TTCTGGAAATAACAAATTGTTATCAAAAAGACAATATGGATTTAGGGAGGGAAGTTCGACGGAAGACGTAATAAAGGAACTAACTAATAAAATTTACTGTTCAATTGACAATAAAAAGCCATCAATAGGAATCTTTTAGACTAGGCTAAAGCTTTCGACACCGTCAATCATTGTCATTTATTAAATTCCCTTGAAGATATGGGTATAAGGGATATAGTCAATAAATTAATGAAACAAACAGAAAACGGAAAACCAAAATACAAATTATCACCAGCATTGATCATGTAGTATACCTCAGTATTGAGGCCTCTACTCCTTATAGTTTATCTCTTTTTGTTAGGTTAGTTGGATTGAATGTGGAAGTAATAATTGAGAGAGAATATAGTATTATATTGAAGTAACAAATAGAAACAAATACAAAATTCACAATCGTATAAATCAACTTGAGCGTGACTTAAAAAGTGACACTTGATATTTGTGACATAATTAGGATAACCAATATTGTTTACGCTATTGATAAATTTATCATTGTCTTCAATTTTTTTTCCAAATGCTTCTATAGATTTATTGTTTTGCCTTAAACTATGTAACTCTATAGATAGTGCCGCCGCTACTGACTTTTTAGTAATTAACTTATTCCTAATATCTAATAAGCTCTTCATTAGAAGCATAATTTTGATTTAGTCTAAGCTTTGTACCTTGAGACAATCGTGCTTTTAATACATATTTCTATCTGAATTAGGGCGTGGTTCAAAGCCCACTTGTACTGAAGCTCTAGGCTTATTGTACCCCTCACAGTTTCTATCCCATCAGATTGATTTTCTTGATGAATTCAAGAATATGTCTGATGGGCGCTTTCGCGATTTCTTCAGGTTCCGGATATTGTACCCCGAAGTACCATTCCCGTTCCCATTTAAGGTTCCGGCAGTGGCATAGTATGTGAATAGGAGTTTCGTCCTCCTCTTAACATATTCTACGTAGGGAGCCACCAGATATCCCTAAGAGATTTAGGTGTCTTCTAAGGCCGCAGTGTCCCGTAAGGAGTCCTATTACGGCCTTGAGTTCGCTTCTGTTAAGGTTTAGCAGTTAATGTTGTCTGCTCGTGGATGGCCCCTCTATGAATCTTCAATACATATTTAGTCAAAGCTTTTTTACCATTGGCGTCTAAAAAACTGTCATATAACTCAATTGCATCGATAAGTATTTTTATGGATGACTCAGTATTATCCAAAAGGGGAATTAAGCCAGAGGCTGTTTTCAACCACTACTTTGAATTTGAAATATTCTATTCTTTAATATTTCCTTAATACGATTAATTAATTTAACTCTACCATCTATAATAACTTTCGGTTTATCTTTAATGTCTATATCATAATTACCTTCGTTAAATGTATTTATAACCAAAGTAAATTCAGCTTCTATACCAGTGGTCGCCAACCTCTTAATGTGTTGAGCTACTTTGTTAATTTTGAAATAAACAGCGAGCTATCCACATGGAAGCCACGTAACGCAACGTAAGTGAAATAATCCACAGTTAATTTATCATTATATGCATTTATTTTACTATTTAACTGGTAATACATAATACATAGGTACTAATAATAAACTAATAACAAAATAACTAATATTACTAGTACGTACTTGTTCATAGCTACATTCCTACCTACCAAACGAAGGTGTTTGAAAAATAAACTCAAACTTTTTTCCAGCCACAACGGCATGTCACGTAAAATTTAAAAATAGTTAATAATAACAACAAAAAAGTAACGCACTATCATGAACATAAACATTGAAAAATAAAAAAGCACGTTCAATGAGAAGGCTGGACACTCAGACTCATCGATAATTTTTTTTAATGTTTGCAGTATAATTTGATACAGTCATTCGAATACAATTATCCAAATGTTCATCTGTAAGTCGATTGCGATATTTGTTCTTAATAAACTTCATATTGGAAATAGAAGATTCACACAAATAGGTTGAACTGAATAATGCTTTCACTTTCAAGGCAACACGGCATAGAACTGAATATTTGTCTTTACTTACAATAGGCTAGATACATTTGGTACTTGAGACTAAGGATTTTAAGGCTAAATCATTTTGAAACTCAATTACTTCCATTTCTGTTGCAGCGATGTCTTCGCCAAAGTTTTGCATTACACAAGTTGCAAACTGTTGGAGATAAATTTCCATAAAGGGTGAAACAACAAACTGCGCTACTAAAGCCATTTCGTTAAAATCCTTAAAACGATTTTTGAAGTTATTCTTCAGGGTAGAAACTATTTCTACATGATATTTGCTGTCATAGGGTTCTAATTGATTTTGAGATATTTTTTCTGAAAGAATAGAAAAATGCTTGGCATCGCTGTTAATTAGGTTTTGTTCCCAAAACTCCAGCTTTTTTTAATAAATGCTTTTATATCAGAAATCATTTCCGCTAGTTCTTTGTCTCTCCCCTGAAGCTGCAAATTAAGTTCGTTTAATTTCTCTGTAATGTCCACGAGAAAACCAAAATCTCTAAGCCAGATTGAATTTTCTAGTTCCGGAGTCGGTTCATCGCGTTGTTTGAAAAATTGAACTATGCCAGATAGGACATCATTAAAACGTTTCAGCACCCGTCCTCTACTTAACCATCAGACTTCAGAGTGAAGGAGTAGGTCCCCGTATTGACAGTCAACTTCATTGGCCAAGGTTTTGAATAATCTTCTTTGTAACGCTTGAGCTCTAATCTTGTTCACAATTTTTACCACCAGTTTCATAACGTTGTTTAGTTTCAGAAAATTTCCACATAATGCTTGCTGATGGATAATGTAATATAGTAAAATAAATATTACTTACATACATTTTTATACATTATAAAATCAAAAAAAGAATTTTGTTTTATTTTATATATATTTTTTTCCATTCTTCAATAATTTCATATAGCAACTGTCCTTATACTGAATAATAATTTTTCTATTCTTTCAATATTAATACTTAAAGAAATTTATTGACAAAAAATTAATTTGTGTATCAGAAATAAATCTGCCACAAGTTTTTTAATTTAAAAGACATTTGGGTTACAATTAACAGTTGAAAGTTACCTGTATTGCAAGGCATTTAGAACACGGTTAAGAAAGCATTGGAATCACCCAGTATAAAAACAAAATGAATAGACTGTATCTAACAAATAATTTAGATTGACTTCATACAACATAAATCGCTCTTTCCGCCACTTACTCCTCAAGAGACCGACAACCATAAATCTACTCGTAACTTCATCTACCTTACGACAATACTTTGAACCGGAGCCCTAAATAAACGAGACTTCGCGTAGTTTACGGTTAAATGGCGGCTGCCAACTTAGAAAATGCCTGCTGCCACCCTCTGTTTTGGGTCCTTATCAATTAAGACACTCGCGTATGTTGGGACATTTAGTGCGGCACTCCATTAATTGTGGAAATACGTTGCGGCGAATGGCGCGGTCGGTAGGATTTTACAAACTTCGGACGGGTGACGAAGTCGAGATTGGCTTTGAAACAAAAAAAAAACAAGTTTTACACCATTCTAAGACTAAAAGAAGAAGATAAGGTTCTCGAAATTCGTTTAAAGCTAGTAAATTATTGTGATTTAAATTTGTGAAAACATTTTATTAGATTTTTACATAATTTAAAATGCTACGTGTAAACTAAGGGGGATATGTATGTATGTATGTATATATGTAAATGTATACAAGCTTGGTCTGGATTATCAAAAGATTCTAACAATGTCTAATTAATGTTAAAAAACATTTGATATATCTGCTGAAAGTTTGCCATGCGAAAAATATAAATTTTGGCAGAAGAATTTGAGCATTCCTCGCTTTTTAATAACAGTTTTAATGATATTAACACCGACTGATTATAAATATCCTCACTGACCAAACTATCATTACATTTACCTACTAAATCAAGAATGTTATTGTTCTGATTTATGAAACATCCCCTCTTTTTCCAAATCTAAGATATGCACAATAGCTAAATGATTTTTTGACGAAAATAAACCGCAGACACGGTAAAAGTGCTCAGACCGAATCCCAATCGATATTCAAATAGTTTGGAGTGCTTTCGGAATCGGTCGTGATTTATCTGGAACTCGAAACGAACGAAAACAATATCCCCGCAAACATAAATTCCGAAACTTCTTAATTGACAAGTTGATGTCGATCGTTGCGAAAGGTATGACTGATGATTCCAAGTTTTGAAGGTTCGTATTCGGTGGGTTATTAAATTTTCAGTCAATAATAATGTTTGCAATATGTGGAGAGGTACTGGAAAAAAGTATTTAGATCATCAGTTCAGCGTGATTAGGTACGTACTTTATTAACTATCAAAATAAAAGCTCGAGTATTTACTTTTGTGAATTTAGTGTCCGGCTCTGAACCCGAACTCAGCGCTCTATCACAGCTTATCAGCTCCACAACTCCGTGTCGGCGTCTTTGATCTGGCGGTCGAGAACTAAGCAAGACGGAATGGTGCTATCTCTGTTAGATTCGAGGGAAAAGTCGGGCCCGGATTAAACAATTTTTTTATTATTGAAAAAATTGAAAACCTTGGCGTAATAAGGTTGGTTACATGCCATATTAAGTAAGTTTTGGGAAATTAAATTTTTAATTTGTTTTAAATCTGTCAAATATAATTAGAAACATTATTTAAATATAAATATTACGAAAAATAGCACATCTTTCGGATTAGAGGTAAAATAATTTGTATGTGGCTAGTAAAATCCTCGTTAACAAATGTTTTGAGCTAAAACAGTCACTTCACGACAAATTGTGGCTTGGATCCTTTTTACACCAAGGGCTTCAATTGTTAAAGAATTGTGTCACGCTCGTGGATGCAAATCAAGTGGTACCCCGTGTCTCTGGCAAGTGTTACTCTTCGCGCAAAGGGTTTATACCTAGATAAACGAATGCTTCGACTGAGGTCTGGGAACTCTATGGTATTTTGGAATTATAAAGAATTTGTGCTTTTATTTTAACAATATTGGTTATATTTAGATGTATTCTTATTAATTGAAATACAGATTTGTAGAAGTAATACTTTGACAGTTTTTATTAATATAATATATTTAATTTTTATCTGACCATACCGAAGTAGGGAATTTTGAAACTTTATAGTAATGTGAAATTTGAATTACAATATTACACGATATTACATAATTAGTACTTATTTTAGGTAGGTACTAAATTTGTACTTGGAGAAAGTAATATCGATTTTTATAAGAAAACTTGAAAAGTAAATTAATTTAGTTCCTATTTCTGATGTAAAACTTAAGTTTTGGTTTAAACCAAGAAAACAAATAAATTATAGTTTGTTCAACAAGGGTGGATATGATAGCAATATCACACAAAGACGAAGTTTAAGCACGACGTCGTATGCGGAGTACTCAATCGTCTGATTGTGATATGAACAATCCACTCGATATGGTCAGTGTATTTTTTCTACGACCCACTAACGAAAATCTACAAATTTAAAAAATTATTTTAGGTTATTTAGACAAAATAACTAATTTTAAAATAATTTACGAAGTTGACTAATTTATAAAATAAAATTAACATGAAAAATTAATTAGTCCTCGGCCTAGATTCGATCCCGGGCTTTTCGCGTGGAAGGCAGATGCTCTGTCCTCATCTTCACCGAAACTTTCAGGACTTTAGTTTTAATACTCGTAATTAAATTAGTATCATGTAGTTTGATTAAAATTTTTTTTTTAAATGTGAACACAATAAAAACAAAAATGCTATTATTTATCGAGTCTACACAAAAATTTTAATGTATATTTAATATCAATAACTAAAATATATATTGACAATTAGTTTAACAGAATTGTCACTTATTTAAAAAAATTTAAATAATAGGAGTTGGGTGACCAAAATATGAACTGTGATTTGTAGATTTAATTTTGTTAAAGTGTTCTCACTACCTAAAATGGATATGAAATATATTCGTAGTTGAACGCAATAACATACTTTTTCGTTTTGTAGTATGTGCATAGATTGGCTAATATCCATGCATAGATTACAAAACGAAAAAGTATGCTATTGCCTTCAATTGAACGAATATATTTCATATCCATTCTAGGTAGTGAGAACACTGCAAAAAAAAATAAATTCGACAATCACCGTTCATATTTTGATCAACCGACTGCTATTATTTTTAAAATTTTAAATAAATGACAATTCTGTCAAACTAATTGTCAGTATATTTTTTAGTTATTGAGATTAAACATACAATAAAATAAGTTATTCTTTTGGAAAACGTTAGCATGGACGACTAAAGGGTATTGGGTTAATTAATTCTAAAAGTGTGGTACAAATGTTATTTTTTGTAGCCAATTCTTCAAAATTATTTTGAAATATCTTTTCAATATTGAATATTAGTTCTACAAATTCATCATTTGACAGTTGCATATTTCCAAATGTATCTGGATTGGCGTTATCATATGCCTTTAAAAAGCAATAAAAAGAAAAATCATCTAATTCAACGTGATCTTTGTTATATTTAAGACAGGTATCGCAGAGGAGTGGATCCGCAAGGCTTTTATTAAAAGGTAACCACACACATACCTGATAAAATTTTTCTGTATCAATTCGTCTTTACAATTATTTAGGGTGTTAATAATTTTATCATAAAATAAAATACAAGGTGTTCCATTTAAAAAACATACATTTTAATTTGCCAGGCAAAAACGTGACACCCTGTATATCCAAAGATATTTTTAAAATATGTAGGTATTTTTCAAATCCATATAACTTTTATTTAAAACTTTCTTGCGTGTCTACAACAAAATAATGAACAATAACGCACTAATGGGATACCCTGTATAAATTCTATTTTTAACAATGAAAATTTCTTATAATGTGGTACTTATCGGTTTGGGTCCTGTGGTACTTATCGGTTTGGGTCCTTGGGAAAACTAAAGAATGTTTTCTTGCAGGTATAACCCTTATTAAAACAGCTTTTGACTGCACAAACAGAATGATGTCTTTTTTTTTTCACTCATTCTATTCATAGCTAAAGAGTCACCAAAATAATAACAGTACCTTTAACTCAAACAAAATCAACGAAATTATAGGCTCCACGAAATTATACAATCAACGAAATTATGCGCACGACTCAACACCTTACCTAAGTACGCTTCTGAACACCAAAACCGTCTTTTCCCTTCGAAGGCGGAGCTTAAGCGATGCGCGACGAAATCGACGCAAACCGTTGCCGCCAAGAGAGTGTTTTAGCTGTATTGTATAAGCTGTGGCTCTATTCCCTCTTCCTAACCAAGTTCACACAACGAAAATTATTAATACTTTTAAGAATAGTATCTCTGATAGAAAAAGTAATTATTTGTATTTTTTTCACTTTAAAAATGTATTATAGTTCTATTTACACAGGGAAAAATAACTAAAAACGTATCTAGATATCATTTTATCAGTAACTTTGAATTTGTCTTGTATCATTTCAAGAAAAACATGTAAAAACTTTGTTATGAATGCATTGAAGTCAAATTTTTAGACAATAAACGAATAAAGATCACAGCTCGCACCAGTATGATAGGAAGAGAACCACCAGAGCTCCAGAGCAGCAACTAATGTCCGTAAGGACCGATTCCACCACAAAGCACATAGAGGTTCCACGTGAATGACCAATGTCAAAACCGACAACTGACATTTTTTATGCTATTTGCTCCAAACTCTAGATGGGGCTACTGGTGAAATTATGATTTCTTACTCCATTTTTAAGCCTTATGGGAGAAAAACTTAATCAAAGACTCCAAACCAAAGATGTGACGTGTATTTATTTATGTTCTTGGTTAGTTTCATTTTTCCGTCTGATTTTAGTGATTTTTTGTTGGCTTTGGCTTTTGGTTTCTGTTTATAGTTTCGTCTTAGTTATTTGCAAAATTGTGATGTTTCGCTTTTTTATTTCCTACTGTGTTTTGCAATAATTTTGGTGCTACGTTGAAAACTTCGAGAAAAACTACATTGATTCACCATATATTCACCATGCATCTGCATCATAAAAAGACAAACGGGGACAACAACTAATTGATAATCAATTTATCACTGGACTAGATTCCGAAATCTATATCACCATCTGTATTTGGAAGGAAAATACCTATTTATCATTGAATGAATAGTTAAAAGGATTCACCTTTTAATACAATACCTATATTACATTTGTCCTCAGTTAAAAAGACATTTATAAAATATATAACTTTAGTGTTAATAAAATGTAATATCCTAGTCTCTACTTCACATTTACATTATTGATAGGTATTTTAAAGATTTGAGATTATATATCTATTTGCTCCAAGTAAGTATTCGTTAAATATGTATTATTATTTGTATTTATTTTTATCTAATAATATTTATTTAATTTATTAATAAACATATTTTAAGAATGTTCTATTTTATTATTTATTGATATATCTTATATTTATTTAATAAAAATATGCAGAACCAACTCTCCACATTAGACCCCTTATAACAAATTAATTCTTCAAATTTGGTATAATCGACCTAAATTATTTTGTAAAATAAAAGTTTCGAACTTACTAGTTCCATACTTTATTTTATAAAATAATTTATGTGGAAATCATTTAAAATTTAATTTAAAACTACTACCTACTCCTAAAAATTTCAATTTGAATTTACCGCCATCTGTCAATTGTCATTTTAGTTCCAGCTCCAAACACAAGGTGGCGCTAATTTGGTTTAAAAGTTTAACAATGGCTGCGTTCATCCGCGCCACATGCTACCCAGCTAGCACCGGACGTCGTTTCACGTCATAATCACGTTGAATTTTGGTCAAATACGTCGATGTGATTTTTTGACGCAAAAGTAACGTAATAATGACGTCATTTTCGGACCAATTTGACACGTAAACACAGTTGTTGCGAACAAAATACACCTATTTATGTCCTAAATGCAATTCGAGTTTTTGTTATTCATTATTAGATAAATAGAAGGTAATTTATACAACATCGTTTATTTTGCGGTCATTATGACACCAAAATAAGACGTACTATGACGTTATTTAGGGACTAGTTTGTCACGTTCTGAAATGAGGCGTTAAACTGCGCACGTGTACACGTCGATTCTATACCTTTATTGTTTTACATTCTATTTATTAATAAAAATATCTTTAGTGTTTATAATAAATTTATGATTCTCATTTTAAATCTAGGGATTTTTGGGAATTTTCATTTTTAAATGAAATTTTATGTCAACACTGTTTAGAAATGTCAGCTGTCATGTCATTGTCCAAGGTTAGCGGTTCACGCCATGTTATTTTTGTAACTTAGTTTGGAACATTCTTTTATTGTATGATTTTGTATGTGTTTTGAAGGTAAGTAGTTAGGAAGTTTAGTGCGATATTATTGTTTATTTTTAGTATGTTTATAGGAATTCAATACGCCGACAAGCACGGCACCGGAGTATTATTAAACCACTTTAAGTTCTAAGTGGCCGACATCCTGGGAAATGAGGTTCTTATAAACAACAATAATCTTTTAACAAGAGCTTAAAAAAGGAAAAAATTGGACTCTTTCCTATTTATAGAACATATTTTACCGAAGGTGAGTGATTTTTTATATTGTAAAGGTGCCTGTAGCTAGCCTAATTTTGTTTTAACTATTAACGTAGACATTAATATAAACAAAAATTTAAGGATTTTAAAACAAAACCGTTCATAAAGATAATTTAAACATACACATTCCTAAGATTTGAGCATAAAGTTGATTTTTATTTATCTTTACTATGTTAATGTTGATGCCTGTTATTCTGTATAAACAGGTACATTGAAATAAATTGATAACTTTTATATTGAAACTAAATCAGGCTGACTAAACTCACCTTTAGACAATTAAAACACTGGTCTATGTATTATTACTAAAACCTTTCCCTTTATGTACTGTGGTTTTAATTACATTGTTTTATGAAATTATTTTGCATTATATACCTTGATATTATATTTTTTGAATTTTTGTTGGTAACTGAGACCTATTATAGTTATAGTATTTCGTAAACCATCTCTGTGAGCCGTTTTATTTATTTAAAAAAGTATAGTGTATAAAATTATTAATCTGTTTTAGAGAATTACCAAATAGCTAGCCAAAAAGCAACAAAGGTTCTTATGACATATGATATAACAAGTGATGATGAGTTACAACCTCTTCCTTGTAAAAGAAAGCCATTAAGAAGAATATTTTCAAGTGAAGCTGATGAATTCGTTATTGATGACGAACCTATTGGTAGGTAAGCACTGCTTTGTCTAGCAAAACTTATTTTTTATTATGAGTAAAATTCATACTTTTGTGACAATGTTATAAGTACATTTCTTTTATTCCAAACAACATTTTTTTCTTCAAATGTCAATAATTATTTTTCACAATTATTAAAAATCTCACCTTTACATTCAAAAGAGCTTGGGGGTAAAATAATTTTTCCTCTTATTAATATATACCTTGTAAAAATAATAACATTTCTTCATTTCATTAATTATAAAAAAGTCAGGTTAACCTGGTTTAAAATTCACAATTTTACATCACATTAAAACTTAGCATCATAAAATTATTATTAAAATATTAGGTTTTTGACCCATGAAGAAATACTAAATTTTGTGTTAGCTAGGAGCATCTAGTACTCTTTAGCCAGGCGCATATTAAATTTTTTCATTGATTTCTCTTGACGGATCTGATTTTATTTATCTTGTTAAATTTGTGAACCATCAAATATATCACTTTTGTGACAGCTTAATATATAAAACAATTTCTGTCTTTCTCGGTCAATGCTAACTCTATTTTTTGGCTCAAATTTTATTTAAATAATTAAGTTTCTGGTAGTTATAACTATTATATTTTTGTTTTAGTGAAACGAAAATTTAATAAGGATACCATTGAAGCTGTTTCAAGCCTGTATATTCGGAATGATTTGTTGAATATCTGGACACTGCTATATAATCTTTTGTAATTTATACATTCTAAGTACATATTCTAAGAAGTAATGTTTATTTAGTAATAGTTCAGGTTAGTATACTATGTTTCAATTCAGAAATTTTATGCAGTAACCTATCTTTTTTTATATAAAACATATTTTTGTTAAACATTTTTTAAATAAAACGTTTTTTATAAACATTTTTTTACAAATTAAACATTTTTAAATGAATATTATGGTGTTTTTTTGACGTCCAAACACGTTATCTGGTGACGTGTTTATCACGTCACTGTATGACGTCTTTGATCTGTGACATATTGCCGTCATAATCACGTCACTAGCACGTCATAAATTGGTGATTTCGACGTAAAATGTGCCTTGTATTTCACGTGAAAATCACGTGTCGGTGCTAGCTGGGTACCTGATCGATCTGGTAGCGCTCTCGAGTGGCACGTATGAACGGTGTGTTTTGACATTTCGCTCAAGGAGCGGCCGCCATTAAAAGTAGCGCATTTTATTTACGTCTGATCGGTGATCACTGATCTGTCTTACGCACTTACGTCCACGGTTTGCTTGGTGACTAGTAGGGTTATATTAGCATATTAGCAATTGAAAAATAAACAAACAAATCTTCAACCAGAGACATATTCAACTCAAAAGTAAAATGAATAAACCAAAATCAAATGTCACTTTTAAACATGGTTCATCCGTGCATAAAGATCGATCAGGTAGCGTAAGTGATCGCTACTTTTGTAGCGCTCCTTGAAATGGCGCGGATGAACGCAGCCATTGGCGTGGGGTCTCTAGAAGATACATGCTTTGTGGATTCCACCGTTGTGTTAAACGAAGTTTAAATCTAAAGTATATTAACCGTTGAGTAGCGACAGCTAGGGAACCAAATTCTAGTACGCCGACGCGAAATAGAGAGGCTAGACGTCTTCTAAAGATTTAAACAACCCCTTTCACTTTAGTCCGGCAGCTGATATAGGAAATCGTTGTTTGTGGATTTATTAGTGCTCTTTTATTGGGTTTGGTTAAGAAAGGGAATTTTGTTAATTTTATATTTAATTTGGACAACATTTTTCATGAGCAATCTGAAAAAATCTTTATAGAGGACCAAATTTTTCATAAACTCTTATCATACTTTGGAAATATAATATTTAATCATCCTTGTAAAGAATTTCCAAAACTATTTTTGTATAAATTATTTATTAGGTGTAAAATATTTTAAACATTAAAATTTAAGAATAGGAATTTAAAAAGTTACGGTTCAATAAAAAGCAAACAAGGTACACGTAAATTAAAGAACTTAATGCATAATGAAACATTTACCTGTTTAAATACCTATTTTTTAATAAATAATTTAAGATTTACACGTTATTTCAATCTCTTTTTTCATTGGCCATAAAAAATTCATTAATTTTTCGGGATATGTGATTAGAACTAAATAAATTAAATTATTAAAATCTTTTAAAATAAACGATTTTATTAGGGTCGTCAGAACACTAACATGGAAAAATATGCACTAAAAAGTGAACAAAATGTAAACCTGACAAATAACTGCTAAAAAAATATTCGTAAACTAATTAACGCACTTAAGTAATCTTGCCTGATTTAAACCATCATCTCTGCACTATCTCAGAGGTATAATATCTGCCATTGACAAAAGTACTAATTCTTTTTGTTTAATTAAATAAAGATATGTCCATTCAATTTACTTTTTAGTGCAATTTTGTTGATCTGGTGACTAATAAACTCATTTACCTTAATTAATGTCTATTAAATTTATTGATAACTTGAATAGCAACATTATCACAGTATTATCATTTATGCGTAATTATTACAAGACTTTTTTCCTGATTACTTTTCACAATTCAGTTCCTTAAATCACAGTCAATGGCCTCAAATATACCAAATCCAAGTTTGAAACAAATTGGCTTATCAATACCAAAGTCTGCAAACTTTATCTTTGTTAAATTCAAGTTAAAACTCATATTTGGCGGCCTTAAACATCCCCAAGTTTAAGACAATCGGTTCATTAGGAAAGTCCGCCATTTTGATATTTTTATGTTTAGATCAAAAATTGTATTAAGACCACCAAGTTTCTAGTTTGAGACAAATCGGTTCTTAAACGGAAAAGTCCGCCATTTTGATTTCCTTGATTTTTTGTCAGAAATCACAATCAGTGACCTCAATTCAACAACCTCCAAGCTTAAGTAAATCTATTCATAAGTATAAGAATAGTAAGATTGTCCCCTATTTCGCTGTTAACTACGAAAGCGTAGAGGGCCACGGTGAAAAAAAATGACAGTTATATCTTCCATTAGTGCTACTGCCAATTGACATTTACATCTGTTAATTAGGCTAATTCCTAGTTCTGTCTGTTAAGTTAATGCTAATTGACACATCTGTCAATTAACGCTAATTGACATTTACCTCTATCAATTAGGTCTAAGTGTCAATTAATTAGCATTAATCGACAGCCAGAACTGGTAATCAGGCTTAATTGACAGATATACCTTAGGTCAATTAGTAGTAATTGACAGCTAGAACTGGGAATTAGACCTAATTGACAGATGTAAGTGAAAATTAGCACTAATTGACAGATATCACTGTCAATTATATATTTTTTTCACTATGATCCTTCTACGCTTTCGTAGTTTACAGTAAGGTTCATCAAAAATTAGAATGATTGACGAAATGTCATCAGATTTAACACTGACTTCCATATTGTTGTATGAATAACTTGTCAAATCAGATACCTCTGTCAAACACTTTAAACGTGAATTAAAAGTTTTGAGTAACGGGGCGCATTATTAGTCAAAAATTGTATTCAGCGACATGTTTAAACAACAAATTTAAAGTTTGAGACAACTCGATTAATAAATAAGAAGGTCCATAAGTAATAATTTCTATTGTTATCAAAAATCAAAACCCTGTGCAACTACCAACTTTCAAGTCTCTAACTCATCCGGACGTAGGTAAAAAAGTTGAAATTTATCAATAGTGATATATATTTTTATATTTACTACATAAGTTAAATACTCATAAATATAAAACTGCTTAATGACCAAACCTTTATTATAAATGTAAACTACAAAAGAGTTTTACTTCAAATTACGTCGAGCAGTGTAAACATCACATTCAAGACCAGTTCATAATTCGAGCAGTGTTTTACTGTGTCATTCCGTCAATAACGTCAAAAGAGAGAGAAAGAAAATTTGCACCACCCAAGATCAAAGGTACCGACGCTTTATGTCGCTACTCAACGGTTAATATACTTTGTTTAAATTACTAAGCGAAGTTTAAAATGACATTTTTACATTAACAAAGTTATTCTAATCTTCGTTTAGTAATTTAAACATAATTTAATACAACGGTGGAATCGACCCTAAATGTCACCTAACAAAATACAAAATATTTGTTTACATTTCGAGTTTAAAGATTTAATTCGATATTTTATTCATTGTTTTATACCTTGATGGGCTTGTACGTTAAGAAAATCAATGAAGTATATGCTAGGCATATTCTTGCCATACGTAAACAGCATCCCGGAGAAAACCTAAATCAGTATCTTCAAGAATTGAACTCTCTGAGTGAGAATTGTGCCTTTAAAAGCGTAACCGCTGATGTATACCCAGATGAATTCATTTGAGACTCGTTAATAAGAGGCTTATCTTCAGGAGTAATTCGACAACGGCTATTAGAAAACCACACCTTGACACTTTAAGAAGCTATTGATCAATCAAAATCTATGGAAGCTGCTCACTTGCATGCATCTTCTTATGACATGAATTCTGTACTTATTTTAAATAATTCCTCTTCTTCATCGGACACTAGAAATATATGTTCTGAAAATGAAAACCCTCAACTTGTATCCGCGGTACACCGTCGTGTTACTGGTAAATGCTTTTATTGTGGCCGTGATGCTCATCAAAGAGATAAATGTCCTGCTAAGAATTCAATCTGTTCCTTGTGCTAAAAGGCTGGACACTGGGATTCAGTCTGTAGATCTTCTAATGAAAAATGGAATTAAAAACAATTTGCTTCAACAGTAACTGAAAATTCTCTTGTCCTAACCGCTTTTTATCCTAGCTTAACTAAATCTACAATACAAATAATGGTGAACAATGTACCTACTGACGCACTAGTAGGCACCGGTAGTTCTAAAAGTTTTATTAGTTTAATGGTTGTTCAATCTAGACATATCCCTATTTTTCATTCTGAAGGACTTGTACTGGTAAACCGTACACGCTAACAGTAGTTGATGAATGTTTTTCTATGTATCAGCACGGCTTTATCTGAAGTAATCAAGCTAATGAGAGAATTATTCTTCATCTTTGGTACTCCCTCCTATATTCACTTTGAAATGGTACATATTTTATTTCTCATGAACTCAAATCATACTTAGGTGCTCAAGGTATTGCCACTAGTAAATCTACTCCTTACAATCCTCAAGGAAATGGACCAGTGGAGCGGTATAAAGCCGTCATCTGGAAAATCATTAACTTTGCACTCCAGTCAAATGGACTGAAATTAAGCCAATGGAAGAGAGTACTACCAGAAGCGCTTCATACGATTTGCTCATAACTATGCACTGTCACCAATGCAACTCCTCATGAGAGAATGTTCAACCACCCCCGACGTTCTTACAGTGGAGTATCTCTCCCTACATGGTTACCATCACCTAAACCTGTTCTATTTCGTAAATAAATATAAACTCTTAGTCGAAGAGGTAGATCTCATTGAAACAAACCCACACTATGCTCGAGTTCAACTCCCTGACGGTAGAGAAACTACCATATCGCTTAGACATCTGGACAACCTATTCAAACTTCTGAGGATCCTAGTTATTCACAACTACGTGAAGAAAATTATTCCCCTTCCAGTCCTGAACATTCTTCATAGTTACAAAATAATATAGATCAAGAGAACGAAGAGAAAATGAGGAGCATATTGCTGAAACTCAACAGAATTGTGACACTCATCAGATAAATCCTGAGCCGAGAAGATCATTGCGATAAAGAAAAGCTCCGACCTTTCTAGATGATTATGTAAGATTTTAAAGATGGAAAGAATGTAGTGAGATAATCAGTGAATGTACTTAGTGAGTTAGTTACTTAGTTATTGTATGTCAATTTGTTATATTTATTTTATTGTCAATGTCGCTTTCTGTTCATTAAAACATTAAGAAAGGTTTTGTATTTTATTTATTACAAGCTTATAAAAAATACAGAATTTTGGCAAGTACAAAAAAATAATGTGTTTATTTACTCGTAAAAAATCCACCAAAGAAAAAATTAAATTTCTTGACATCAGTACGTTACTTGTTGTCTTCCTAATATGCGGTAGTAGCAAAATCATTAAAATGTTAAAACTTTTTATTTTGTGCTATTTTTTTTAAATAAGGTATGTACTACACACTTATCCCTTGAAGTGGGGGCAAGTGTGTACTTAGTGTATATTTTGTTTATTTATGCATTTAAAGGGGTCAGGGGCATGTGTGTAAGTCTCAAAAGAACGATGTTTAATATGCTATAAACATTTATAAAAAAGGAAAATCGATCTATGAGTTACAAACTTTTTATTTAAAAATAATAATAAAACATTAAAGTTACAGTCGCTAAATTAAACTAAAAATCAAATTTACGTATGCAAAAATAGAAAATAGTTATTTTCCTAACAAGTGCGGAAAGTGTTACTTTCCCGCACGCGACTGCAGTGCGGGAAAGACACTTTACGCATGAGTTACGAACATTATTTTTTCTACTACCGTATATACAAAAAAGTAGGAAAAATTAATTTTGGAAAATTATTTTATTTCAACATATACAAATCTTTAAATAAAAACAACTAATTATTATGGATATTAATGTTAAATACACAATTTGTAGCATTTTGTAAATTATGTAAAATTGCCGGTACAGAGGAATTAGTTGGTGTTAATTGGCTGTTAATAGTCGTAACGCTCGTAGATTGAAAAGATGACGTGGATCGGAGTGACATCGGATGCAGGTCGCATGAAGGTGAAAATGACGGTGGCAGCAAAGGTTGCAAGTCATTTCTATTTGAAAGAATTTTATTCGAAATGTTTTTCTTCTGTGTTTCGGAGTCCTCCAAATAGCCTTCAGCGATAGTAGTGGACTTCCAGCCACCGAGACGTTTTATATTGGTTATCGCTTCACCTGAGTCTGCTAGGAATGTTGCTGAAGAACGTCTAAAACTGTGTCCTGTATATCATTCAGGATTAGGTAGACGCAAATATGCAGCAATCTCTGTTGGCATCTTACCAAAGGTGTTTACGCCAACGCACTGAATTGAGCATTTTCCCTTCTTATAATTATTAAAAAAGCGGCGATGCGGAGTGGTAGGTGGTCGTAAACCTGCGTACTTTCTGTACAGCTTCAGAAAGTTTCCATTATTTATTTCTTCACATAAAACAAATGATTTTGAAGAATGATTTTTGGAATCGGAAATTTTCACAACTATCAGATTGCCTTTATCTTGTATATCAAAAACTTACTTAGGTGCGAAAAATACGCCAGAAACACCTCTTCTTTGTAGGTTTTTACCCCTTCCTGTTTACACCATGTGACAAAATGGTCGTATTGTTTTTCATATCTTCCTCGTAATTTGGCAGGTAACACCTCCAAATGTGCTTCATTTGCAGCTTTTAAAATGGCTTCGGGCAGCTCTTCATCCGATGAATCCATTAATTTATTTTAATTGAGTTGACGCTTCAACAAACAACTTTGACGTTTTTATAACAATAACACGCCTTGGTTACCATATAGCAACCATATCAAGCCATACATGTCACAGCCTAGTCTGACTTTTAAAAATATACAGAAGGTATATAAAAATATCTCTATTATTCAAGTTTTCTAAAAAATTAAAATTATAACAAAAAGCAAGAAAAAAAGTAAATTTTATTAAATGGAATAGTTGGAAAATACTAAATTACCTATTGTAACAATAGTTATAACATCCGAGGTAAAAAAAAAATATTTATAATTTTACTTTCCCGCACTAGTGCGGGAAAGTGATTTTTTTCCGCACTAGTGCGGGAAAGTGACACTTTCAAAACTAAAATGCGTGCGGGAAAGTGGGTAAAATACACGGTCGTAGAAAAAATATATTTTTTAAATATTAATTTTAGATGATATTATAGTTTTATTGAATGTTATAAGCTGAAAAATTTAATGCAAACCTTATTAGAACACGTTTAGTAAAGAAAGGATTAATGTTATTTCCTCTCTAGCAATAATAGCAAATTCATCTGTATATTTCCACGCTAAAGTTGAAGAGGATAAGGGATCTAAGGAAGGTACTTTTTTGCTAAATTTTATTTCCAATTCTTGTTCATCTTTTTCTTTTCCTAACAAAGCCACTAATACCCAGTCACCTTTATCTATATCTGTCAAAAGTTTATAAATTTCTGTCATGCATGCATCAAGTTCTTCGATCTCTCTAATCTCTTCCTCTATATCGTAATCACTGTCATTAAATATATTATTTTCATCTGAGTTTTCTCAATTTTTCTCTTTTTCAAAGTTTTAACTTTTGCTTCCTTCCATGAGACTTTGAACTTTATCATTTGTTATGACCTCCGCACCTTTAGCCACTCTTCGTTTTTTACTTTTTCAGTAGGATTTGATTGTTTAACCGTAGCCAATAGTAATTTTTAGAAGTCTACAGGTTTTTCACGTTTCTCCCAGAGAGACCTGGCTGTAGCGAGTGACTTTGATTATTATTCAATACCTGATCAGGATTACGTTGTTGGTCCTCCCATCTCTTATACGCTACGTTAGAGTTAAAAGGGTAAATGCCACCTTTTCTAAAACCGTTGCAAATTATTTCAGGTTCTGTTTCTTTCTAAATTTGTCCTATTATTAAACTAAACTTCTTTTTTAGTAACTTTCTTTCCTCATGATGTCTCTGCCATTGGACAATTGTTTGGTCCCACTTTACTTTTAACTGGGGGCTATAAAATGTGAGATGAATGAGGCGGAAGCTTAAGGATTGTTACTCTATTATCGCGGGCAACTTTTATTAGTCTGTCATCGACGTGAGACAAGTGACCGTCATATCAGGTCAAAATACTTCTAATAAAGTTTTTTCGAAGTAATTTAAGAACAGTTGGGATTCCATCCATCCATTGGCAGTCGCAGCATATGAAGTTCCTGTGTATTTTTCTGTAGAAGGCGCAATCCAGTCATCCCACATGTTTTTTGCTTTAAACACGATCAATGGGGGAGCTAACAGCCACCACTAGTGGTATTTTCCCTTCCAGATCCAGCAGTTGTTTGCGATGAAGGTTTTCCCACTACTTTAGTCTTTGATGGATTCAAAGAAAAGCTGGTTTCATCTAAATTCCAAATTTGACGAGGTTTATCGTGTAAGCTAAATTCGTCTGTTTCTTCAATGGGTCAAAATAATTATATATAATAAAAGGAGCCAAACCTTTTTTTTTCTTGCTTATTCCACCGATTGAGCTTTTTTTATTGACAAATTATGTCTCTTGGAAAACCCCAAAAACCAATCTTCTCCCGGTCGCCCATTCTTAAATGGTGTTTTAAAGTTATTTCTCGTGACATATTGCTCATCAGTATTAAAAATGTCACGTCGTGTTAACCCTTACCCCCATTTTTTCATTGTGATTAAACATTAGACGAATTTAGATTCTTCATTAATGGGAATTGCCGTGGATCTTCCCATAGATGAACTTTTCTTGCCTCTAATTCCTCGCCTGTGGTAACTAAGTGTCATCTGAAGGATACTGTATTACTTATGAGCATCGTATTGGGTAATTATTCCCCTGTGTATTTCTACCAATGCTCTCTGAAGGGTGGTATCATCATAAGTTGAATGTTTGGTAGATTTTTTCGTGACAACATACCACGGTTTTCTAAAATATAACAAAAATACGTTACTTATTTTATTTAATTGCCATAGTAGTATACTACACACTTGCTTATACTATTTACTGCATACTTACACACACATGAGATTTCTGTGGGGCAACTTTAGTAAATACAATTTTTAGGTTATATCTAAAATATACAAAAATATTTGCAAAAGTACAAAAAGAGTTAGGTACCTTACCTGTAAGAAAAAAGTTGAGTATTTATAATTATTTTTAATTTAAAACAAATGAGCAAAATTTACCGGTGGCTTGAGAAAACAACATCAACAATTTTGGTTTATTATTCAATGCGTATATCTACATATTTATTATTTACTGCTTTTCTGAGAAGCTAAAATGGCCTAAACTTGTTCGTTTTCGTTTTTTTGGTGAACTCTGCGAGGAACTGCTATAATAGTATTCGATAATGATATAAAAGCAATAATAAGACTTAAAATGTCAGAACAACAATAACAATTATCGGCTAAAAAGTAATGTATGAAACTGACTGCAATCTAACCAATCAAAAGTCTACAGAGTATAGTTAATATAAAAACATTTTTTTGTTTCATTTTTAACGAAAATGGGTAAAACGTAAATTGGATACAATCTATATCTATTTTTATGAAAAATTGAGAAATAAAACCATATTATTATCAGAGTGAAAAAAAGCCATTACTCACAATTTCACTTCAGGTAACATTACCGTTATAAATGACTTTGTTCTAAAGAGAATCGCCCAATATTATCATGTCACTTTTTCCTTTTTTAGTTTCACATGACAAATGATCAGACTTATAGAACAATATTATTTCTAAAATGTACGGCCAGTTTTATTATCTGTCATTTCGAACGTAAATTTAAAACAAAAGTTCTGTTAATGAGTTGACGTAATATTTCAAGTCAATTCAAAATGAAAGTAATGAACATTTCCTTGTTAAATTTTTGTTGTTTATTACACGGTACTATAAGGTAAACCAGCATACATTTAATTAACTATAGAATTTCTAATTGATATTTGGTAAATAAAAAAAATATTCATAAACACGTTAAGCGTATCAAAGCACGAAATAAATCAGACGAGTTTAGAGATGGACAAAATCTGTTACAAATTACTGTTTAACAAACTTAAACATTTGGTGATTAAGTCAAGATTACTGTTTAAGGTTTGATTCTTAAACACAAGGAATCGCATTTTGCGCAAGAAAGAGATGTGTATAACTTTCCGCAAAGTAGGTGTCCCGGGACGTGGCGGTCCTTGACAGTGAGTAGCAGAGGAACTTAAATTTTCTAGTTTTCTACTTCTGCTTTTAAGCCTCCGACCGTTAAGAAATTTGCATAAGGCCCAGCATTAGTATTTTTTCTATTATTTCTAGTTTGTAAATTACCTTTCATGTCATAAAAAGTTTAAATTAAAGTATACTAAAAAAGAAATAAACCAGTTAACTTTCTTAGCAAGAATCAAAAAATCTAAACAAGCGCGTAAAGAACACAATCTTTGGAATGCACCAACTTACATATATCAAATTGGGTATGTTTATGCATATTACAATTAATAATTATTCTTAGTGAAAAATATAACACAAAATTAAGAATTTTTAAGAGAAATAAAAAACATATAACAATTAGAAAAAAAATTAATTTAAATCAAAGACTCACCATTTAAAGCCGCTGATTCCATCTAAAACAACATACAAGAAATGTCAATTAATATCAAAATTAATCATAAAATTAAACAAAATCAAAAATGAAATACTTGTTTTCAAAATTTCTATATTTTGTTTTTAATTTGTGTTTTTTTATAAAATTGGAAATAATAAAGACGGAGAGTGTGTGTGTGTGTGTGTGTGTGTGTGTGTGTGTGTGTGTGTGTGTGTGTGTGTGTGTGTGTGTGTGTGTGTGTGTGTGTGTGTGTGTGTGTGTGTGTGTGTGTGTGTGTGTGTGTGTGTGTGTGTGTGTGTGTGTGTGTGTGTGTGTGTGTGTGTGTGTGTGTGTGTGTGTGTGTGTGTGTGTGTGTGTGTGTGTGTGTGTGTGTGTGTGTGTGTGTGTGTGTGTGTGTGTGTGTGTGTGTGTGTGTGTGTGTGTGTGTGTGTGTGTGTGTGTGTGTGTGTGTGTGTGTGTGTGTGTGTGTGTGTGTGTGTGTGTGTGTGTGTGTGTGTGTGTGTGTGTGTGTGTGTGTGTGTGTGTGTGTGTGTGTGTGTGTGTGTGTGTGTGTGTGTGTGTGTGTGTGTGTGTGTGTGTGTGTGTGTGTGTGTGTGTGTGTGTGTGTGTGTGTGTGTGTGTGTGTGTGTGTGTGTGTGTGTGTGTGTGTGTGTGTGTGTGTGTGTGTGTGTGTGTGTG
The DNA here is from genome assembly GCA_927349885.1 of Psylliodes chrysocephalus. Lineage (NCBI taxonomy): Eukaryota > Metazoa > Arthropoda > Insecta > Coleoptera > Chrysomelidae > Psylliodes > Psylliodes chrysocephalus. Next base: position 7,988,612 of record OV651813.1, read on the forward strand.
TGTGTGTGTGTGTGTGTGTGTGTGTGTGTGTGTGTGTGTGTGTGTGTGTGTGTGTGTGTGTGTGTGTGTGTGTGTGTGTGTGTGTGTGTGTGTGTGTGTGTGTGTGTGTGTGTGTGTGTGTGTGTGTGTGTGTGTGTGTGTGTGTGTGTGTGTGTGTGTGTGTGTGTGTGTGTGTGTGTGTGTGTGTGTGTGTGTGTGTGTGTGTGTGTGTGTGTGTGTGTGTGTGTGTGTGTGTGTGTGTGTGTCTCTGTAGGTCGCATAACTCATGAACCGATACACAGAAAAACACCAAATTTTAAACTTATGCTTTGTTTCAACGTCCAATAAGCTGATTAGATTTTGGGCAGAGTCGGAACATCTGGGGGGTACTTTATTGGTAGTCATTTTTATATTTTATGGAATATATCTGTTATTTACGTTTGGAGAAGAAAATTCTTCAAATAAAAGTTACTTCTAATATAATTATCTATAATTTTTGTTTTATGCAAAATTTTCCTAAGATCGTCCGTATTCGAGAAATTTGACAAAATGGAAAAAAAAAATAATTTTTTATAAAAATTGTTCAAATAAAAGTTGTTTGTAATATAATTCTCTATAATTTTTATCCTATACATAATTTCTCTAAAATGGACCGTATTCGAGAGATTTGAGGAAATGTGTAAATTTCGAATTTTGAAGAAAACTCAAAAACGGATAAAGGAAAAAACATTAAATTTTAAACTTAAGTTTTATTTCGACCTGAGGTGAACTGATTAGATTTTGGACAGAGTCGGAACATTTGGGGGGTACTTTATTGGTGGTCATTTTTATATTTTATGGAATATATTCGTTATTTACGTTTGGGGAAGAAAATTCTTCAAATAAAAGTTACTTACAATATTATTATCTATAATTTTTGTTCTATGTCAAATTTTCCTGAAATGGTCCGTATTCGAGAAATTTGACAAAATGTGCAAAATTCTGATTTTTAAGAAAATTGTTAAACTAAAAGTTGTTTGCGATATCGATCTCTATAATTTTTGTTTTTAAATGACTTTTCTAAAATGGACCATAATGGAAAAATTGGAGGAAAAGTGCTAAATTTAAATTTTTCAGTATTTTCGTTTTCAATGAATATCTATAGAAAAATGTTTCGAGGTAGATGTATGTGGAAAATGTATATGTTTAGTTTATCCTCTAAACATTTTTAGAGATGCTGCAATAGGTTAACTAGATAGGAAAGTCATGTGTTGGACACATCAGATTTTTTTTTATATCAAAATAAATTTAGAAGAATCAAAAGAAAGGTAACAATATTTCTCAAAATTTAAAAAGAAGGAAAACATTTTTTCTATATAACTAGGAACAATATTTTGTTTCTTCTTTTGTAGGTAGCAAAAGAAAGTAAATTTATTGTTTGGAAAAAATTGAAAGTGGTGCAGAACTTTTTGTTACGAATATTTTTTATGTTGAAACTATTATTCACTTGCTTATACATTTTTGGAATTCCCTGTAGATTATAGATCAGTCAAATTAACTTATTTAGATGAAAAAAAAAAATAATTAAATTTTAACAGGAATTTGTTAAGTGTAAATGGTGGAGGGGTTTATAATAAACAAAAAAAAATAAATGCAACGTGGGGTGAAGTTTTTTTGCAATTGGTACCTTGAAAATATAGACTGAAATCCATCATTCTTTACAAAAATTATACAGGGTGTCCCAATAGTGTGTGGAAGTTTGATATATCCTATATTATAGAAAATATCAAACAATGTTATTTACAAAAGTTGTAGATAATATTATTCTGCACATTTCAAAATTATTTTCGATTATACAGAGTGATCCATAACTTCAGAATTGATCAAACCTATGTTTTTTTAAATGGAATGGACCACCCTGTATTTAATTGTTGATTTGATTTCCCCTGACTTTGCCCTTCAAAAAAATACCAACATGTATGAGGTTATACTGGGTATTTTGGAAGTTTACAGCGATTTTATATGAAAATCGTACTAGGTTCAACCCTCTGTATATTTCAAAAGAAACAATCGAACATCAAAATTTTTTGATGAATCATTTTAAATGATAATCTCCTTTTATAAAAATATACTAATTTTTTCCTAGCGCAACAGACGTGTACAGGGTGAGTCAAAACTCAGATACATGATTTTCTCAATTTTTTTAAATGTAACACCCTGTATTTCATATCACTACTAAAAAGTACTCTAATTATACGTTCGTTTGAGTTAAATATTTCCTATCCCTAAACACAACAGTTTAGCGAGATTCTTAGATGAAATGATAAAAATTGTTAATTATAACTAAATGCACAATGTAATTTGATTAAATATTACGTACTAGTTACTAGTTAATCAGTTTATATTTTTAAGGTACCTGGTACAATGTTTTATCAACTGAAATTATTTTTGGGACCTTTACAACTTTTTATATAAAATGCAATGAAAACGCTAACAGAACTTCAAATTTTTTTTGTCCATTAGGTCAAGTGGGCTTTGAAATTCATGACAAAAGAATAATTTAACAGTTTCGAATTGTTTAAATAAAAAAATAAAATTACGTTTAGTGTTTACAAGTATTTAAATTTATTGATTTGACTAATTTAAAAATGAATTTTGAAACGAATAAATTGACTGATACGATTTTAGTGCTAAGTGATAAAAATTGCTTGTTGGCAACTAGAATTTATAAGCAAAAATATCCTGATCGCCGACAACATCGTAAAGAAATTTTTGAAAATCTGTTAGAAAGATTTAAACGTATAGGTAATGTAGCATATCAAAAACATTATAGAGAAAATGGAACTTTAAATGAACAAACAGAACTCAGTATTCTACTTAGTGTTACCGAAAATCAAAACACCAGTACACGCACCATGGAAAATGAAACAAGAATAAGTAAATCATCTGTCAATAGGATACTATTAAAAAATGGATTACATCGATACTATATCCAACGTCATCAGGAGATTCTTGAAAACGATTTTCAAAAAAGAATAATTTTTTGTGAATAGGCAATAAAGAGTATTAATAATGAAAATTATTTTTTTTGATTGTGTACCTTTTGGGGATAAATCAACATTTCACAGAAACGGTTTCCTCAATAGACACAATTTTCATTCCACCACTAATCCTTATGAGTTAATGACACATCCAAACACGATGGTCTATTAACGTTTGGGGTGGTATATTAGGGGTCTATGTCATAGGACCACATTTCATTCATGGTCGTGTAACTGCCGAGGTCTACTTAGACTTTCTGCAGAATCATCTACCACTACTATTGGAAAATGTTCCACTAAATATAAGACGCCGAATGTGGATATTACATGATGGAGCTCCTGTACATCATTCTCAACCAGTTCGCAACTTTCTGAACTATAATTTTGAAAGATGATTTGAAAGAGATGGTCCAGTTATGTGGCCTCCCAGGTCCCTTGACCTCACTAAAGTAGATTTTTTTTATGTGGTTTCATAAAAAACGAAGTTTAAAAAACTAGTCCATTAACTAGCGAGGAAATGAAGGAAATAATAAGACAAGTGTTCGCGAGCATAGATGTACAATGTTTGAAAAACGTTCAAAGATCATTTGAAGCTAAATTACAACATTGTATTGCAGTTAGAGGGAGTCACTTTGAGCAGCTTTTATAATAGCTTTTTTTTTATTTTTTAATATACTAATGTTGCATTCTAAAAAAATTTAAATAACTTCTTTTTGGCTCATATTTGTTTCATTTAAATATAAAATATCTTCTAAACTGTTGTGTTTAGGGATAGGGACAAACGAACGTATAATTAAAGTACTTTTAGTAGAGATATGAAATACAGAGTGAACCTAACCTTAAAAGTAAAGAAAGTAAAATCAGTTGATAATAAATTGTAGCTAGGTATCTTAAAAATATAAACTGATTGAAACAGTATATTTTAACAAGAGTTTAAATCAAATTACATTGTGAATTTATTTCATCTAAGAATCTCGCTAAACTGTTGTGTTTAGGGATAGGCAATATTTAACTTAAACGAACGTATAATTAGAGTACTTTTTAGTAGTGATATGAAATACAGGGTGTTACATTTAAAAAAATTGAGAAAATCATGTATCTGAGTTTTGACTCATCCTGTACACGTCTGTTGCGGTAGGAAAATATTAGTATATTCTTATAAAAGAAGACTATCATTAAAAATGAATCATCAAAAAATTTTAATGTTTGATTGTTTCTTTTTGAAATATACAGAGGGTTGAACCTAGTATGATTTTCATATAAAATTGGTTTAAACTTCCAAAATACCCAGTATAACCTCATACATGTTGGTATTTTCTTGAAGGGCAAAGTCAGCGGAATTCAAATTTACAATTAAATACAGGGTGGTCCATTTAAAAAACACTAGGTTTGATCAATGGACGATTTTAGTAAGTTGGATTTTTAGGATTTTTAATATACCGACACTTAATCTTAATCATATTGATTCAGTTACAAAACAAAATCATCGCAAGTATACTTTCTTTTTTAATAAATCTATATTTTTTAAAAATAGTGACGTATTTACTGATCTGGGGATTTTGTTCGATGATTTAATTTATGTTGGTACAACTCGCTATCATTAGCTCGCTAAAAAGAAATGTATACGAGACCAACCGTTTGTTTACACGTGCTTGTAGCCTGTTTGCAGCGTCGCTTGTGGTTTAGATTATATTTTATTGTGAATTTTAATTCTTTAAGTTTATTTTGTGAAAAATGGAACAAGGTTTTGTGAAAGCTAATTCAAATATTCTTCCCCGAGTGGATTATTTTATGATACACGAATATTATATTGAAAATAGTGCCAAGTAAGGAAATGTAAAAAGTCTGAGGTTAGTTATTTTAAAGAAACTATTGGTTATGTCCAGCTAAAGAGAGAAGATGATGTTGTTGTGAAGGGACGTATTACTCCTGAACATCGAGTTAGGTTAAAACTGTATGAAGTTTCTGTCAAAATAGAGACAAAAATCAAAAAAAAAAAATTAAAATCTATATGTAAGGACTGCTCAGCTTCTCTTGTTATTTGTCATAGTATTAGATTAGAATATCCGAATCTGTTGATTGAACATAGTTTTTGAGATTAATATTTCTGCATTTCTAATGTCCGGCTTTCAAGCAATTATTAAATTTTTAATTAAAAACTTTACAACTTTTATTTTAATGAATATCACAATTAACCTAAATTGTAACTCAACAATTCAATTTTAAACGACACATCGGATGTTATCGATTAATTGCCAAGTGACCGAGTAGACACTCCATACTGATTATGACTGTGACGTCAAGATCACGTGGGCCAGCTTCTGGTATGACGACATCAAGCCCGCGAAATTTGAATAAGAGGGTGGTTTTACAGTTAAGGGTTGATGTTAAAAAATAATAAGGTAGTATAAGCGGTAAATCAAGACCTTATACACTCAAATATCAATTAAAAAAAATTGGTAAAATTGTCCATTCTGAAGTTATGGGTCACTCTGTTTAATCGAAAATAATTTTGAAATGTGCAAATTAATATTATTTACAACTTTTGTAAATAACATTGTTTGATATTTTCTATAATACAGGATATACCGAACTTCCACACACTATTGAGAACCCTGTATATATACAGGGTGGCCACTTTTTTAATGGGATTGTATTAGTAATTTCTAAACCATACTAGTTAGAAAGTTGGTTTAATGGAGAAAAAGTTACCTATCTCGAAGTATAATCTAGCGGTGGAAATTAATCGAAAATAGCAGGCCCGGTTCTTGAGATATTTATTTCGATAAAGGAAAATTCGATCTTTTCGGTTTTTTGGTTATCGTTCATTTATTTTTAGAACTACCAAAAAATATTTAAAAGGTTTTTTATTTGATAGTAAATTTTCTTTTATTTGACGTTTTCATATTTTGCATTCAATGTTTCGTATTCTCCGGACCATCCTCAACTTATTTTTTTTTAAATATGGACCTGGATATTTTATAACATTATTTGAAATAACTTTTCATCCTGCATCCAGCGGTGTATTACACAATGGCATTCAATGACGGTTTTTGGGTAATATGGACCGTAATCCAAATTTTATTAAATTTACTCCTGGTTTCAGCCATCTTTAGTTGAATCGACATAATGTCATGCCTCTAGATAAAAAATAGAGTCAATTCTTATAAAATTTATGTAATTCTCCGAAAATCAAACAATTCATCAACAACAATAATAATGTAGAAATTTTAAAACGCAATTACTGATAATAACAAGAAGAAATTCAGTTTGTGTAAGTCATAATCAAATTATTTGAACATATCAATTAAATTAATTGAGTAATTGTTTAAAATGTCCGCCATCTTCTTCAATACACTTGGCGATTGTAATATTCAGATTTCCTATGCTATTGCTTATTTCTTCTTTTTGGATTCTTCCATTTATTTTTCCCTAATTAATCACTTTATGTTCGAAGTATTATACACTGATTATAAAATCAATACAGATCCGTACCAATAAAATTTGGATTACGGTCCATATTACCCAAAAACCGTCATTGAATGCCACCGCTGGATGCAGGATGAAAAGATATTTCAAATAATGTTATAAAATATCTAGGTCCATATTTAAAAAAAATAAGTTGAGGGTGGTCCAAAGAATACGAAACGTTTGATGCAAAATATGAAAACGTGAAATCAAAGAAAATTTACTATCAAATAAAAAACCTTTAAAAGATTTTTTAGTAGTTCTAAAAATAAATGAACGATAACCAAAAAAAACGAAAGGATCGAATTTCTTTTTATCGAAATATCTCAAGAACCGGGCCTCCTATTTTTAATTAATTTTCACCGCTAGAGTAGGCTTTGAGATACGCAATTTTTTCTCCATTTAACCGACTTTCTAACTAGTATGGTTTGGGAATTACTAATACAGTCCCATTAAAAAAGTGGCCACCCTGTATATATATATTTTGAAATTTATGAATTTTTTTCCATTTGTATACTTACGACTTTTTGAGAAATTGTTATTTTAAGAAATCAAAATTAAAAAAATATATCATAGCATATTTTTTACCTATTCCTATCAACACTTAATATTTTGCTCTATACAGAAATTTAAAAGTATTTTACACTTTATTTTAAATCATTATTTTTTATTTTCCCTGTATATCATCTAAATTTTTTTTTGTTAAATGCAATATATACCATTTTTTTATTTATATACCAATATATACCATTTTTTACATATAACTTTTTGAGATACTCTGTACTATATTTTGTTTAATATAAATTAAAAAAAATATCAAAAACAAAATTAAATTAGTTTTTTTTTTTTAAATAAATTTAATTACTATGAATTTAAAAATTGAATAATATCTTCCTACCTATCAAAACGTTTGGCAACGATGTACATATGCGTCAAAATATTTGCTTAAAAAACGTTTAATTTTTGAGATTTTATTATTAAATATTCCACTTTAACGTGGATAAACAGCAATTTTATATTATTTTTCCTAATATTTAACTACTACCATCTAACAGAGTAAAAAATATTTTGAAATTCATGTCTGTAATGTCAAATGTACCTTTTAGAATAAAAGCAAGACAAATCTTATTACATTAATCGGTAGTTCATTAAATTTAATAAATTATCTATTATAAGAAACAAAAATTTTACCTTATCAAATTGATTTTCCATTTTTCTAACACAAAACTAGAATAATTCTAATAAATATTCACAGTTAACTGTCATTGCACAATTCACAAACACCATCTTTTAAAATTTATACCTATGATTCCATGGATGATTTGATAAAAAACTTGGTAAACACTTTTTTCTCTGGTCTAGTGAGAGGGAATCATTTGCGCGCATGTACAAAAATGTTAGGTAGGTATAAAAATTAAAATTGACAAGGATGGGTATAAAAGACATAAAACAACGTATATACGGGATGTATAGGATATATAGGAATAATTATATTTTTGATTTAAATTTAAATACAAAAATTACATTGCTTCAATGATATATTTATTTTGCTTAAGTGATAATTTCTGTTTCATCACCAATGTTGCCGTTTTTACCTAAAATTAGACACAGAAACTTATTTTGATTTCATTTGCTAATTTAATTTACAAGGTGAAACAAAATTGTAGAGCAAAAGAATAATACGATTTGAAAAATCATTTTTTAAAAAAAGTACTTTTATTTAAACAACAAGTACAATATTTTTATAACTTTATTAATTGCAAGCTAACATCAGACTAAAAGTAGAAATAACAAGTAACTTGAACTGCCGGCTGGTGGAATTCTCGGAACTTCTTGACAGGTCAACGGTTTCTATTATGTAATTCCTCCCTTCCCAGAGAGATCCATACAGGGTGTGTATCGTTATTCGTCTTCTTCGGTATCGATATTGAAAACTGCTTGTTGGGTAGTAGATGTAGTGATTTTTTTATTTTCAGACTTTGATTGCCTAAACTTGAAAAATAGGATGTTAAGGGCAACAGCACCCAATGCACACAGTGGCGTATACCACAGGTTGGTATTGTTTGAAGGGGTTTGGAGACTTATTTGACGAATTCGATTTTGTTCCTTCTGCAATTGGTGGATCTTGTCGAAGGGTACGTCATTAATATGAATTTTTCTAAAATAATTTTGGTTGACTTTTTTTATTTTGATTTCTGGTAGAAGTAAGGGCTGTCCGTGAACAACGTCGATCTTATTTGAATATCTATTCTTTGGGGTTTGGAAACTGCAATCCTTCGGTATCTCCATAAAATAGGTACCTTTTAAAACTGTGAAATCTGACTTTGCACAGGTGATTTAAATCTTCTTTTCTCGAGGAAAGACTGCAATATAGTGAGAAGAATTGATTCGCTCGATTACCTCAGAACTGATTTGGATTGGAGAAAGTTTACATGCAGGGGAATCTTTGATTCTTTAATTGTAGTATTTGGTGGATACAATCATCTGTATTAGATTTGACAATGAGCTTCATGTTTGTGCAAAAATATAATGAGTTGAAATTTTTGCATACTTCATCCTCGTACTCATAGTTATTTCCTTGTATTGCCAGAAAAGATTTGGAGGGGATAAGAATTGAGGTTATTTTGGGTAAGTATTGAATAGAAGTGAAAGTAAGAATAGGGGAGGGTGGGACAAGTAAATAAACTTTAATTCTTTGGGTCATAACCTAACCTTGAAAAATGAGGAAAATTTAAAGTTTTAATTAAAGGTCAGACTTAAGAAAAAAATTGTCAAATGACTCACTTGCCCCAAGTTATGGGACAAGTGAATCACCCAGTTGGGGCAAGTGAGTCTTTATACTAATTATCATCGGCAGTTGTCACAAACATAGTTATCAGCACCCGGTTCGTTATCTGAACACCCCTCATGCATCCAGGCACCACATTTTATGCACATAATCCATTCGTCGTGACAAGTGTCTCAATATGTCTCATCACAGTAATCGCATATTGTGGCTTTCTCTTTCTCTGACATTGCTGATGATGCTTTTGCCGATGCACCTTTTTTTTATCTCAAGTTTTCGTTTTCTTTCACATTTTCAAGAAACGAACTTGGCCCTGCTTTGTTAAAATTATTTTTGACTGATTTAGCTTTTACTGTTTTTAATTTATCTTTCAATTTCTCTTCGAGTTGATCTTTGTAAGGTGAGCTGGTGATTATTTTGGAAGTTAATCTTCCCACTTGCTTTTTTCCTTTTTCGGCTACTATTTTTCCTGGTTTTTGAACGCAGATAATTCCTGTCTCATCACAGTTAAATATGCGATAAGGAGGGAAATTGTACTTGTCCAAGAGCTCTTTTAAATTTTTAAAAAAACTCATTGACTCTGTGCTTGGAACTTTAAAAGCCATACTAGCTTTCTTGATTGACATCTCATTCTGAATAGCTTTTAAACAACGCTGCATAGCATCTTCGGAATATGATCCCTTTTGGGTCTTACGCACGTAGGTACGGACCATTTTCCACCACTGCAAAAAAACAATAACTTATTTAAAATAATCCTATAATAAACCAACTGTGGGGCGAGTGAGTCCTATGACTCACTTGCTCCACAACGATATCAAAATTTAAAAAACAAAATCAAGCTCAACAGGTACATTTGGCAACGTTCTAAGAAACAGGCGGTATTTCTCAAATATAAGGTTATGTTATGTTTATATTGAATTATCTAGATAGTGCCTTTAAATTTAGAAAAACGCTTGTGTAATTCACCTCAATAATAACATAACACGTAGAATACAAAAAAAAATATATTTACCTTAGTTTTAGAAATTTTCCGGTAAATTTTCATAGACACCATCCACTTGTTGTTGTACGTGAACTACACCGATTGTTGCCGGCTATGTTGCCGATTATACGAATTATTCCAAAAGACGCACTTGCCCCCTATGACTCACTTGTCCCACTCCCCCCTACATTTCTGGATAGGTTATAGGGAAGTGAATCACAAATACTATTCGATTATTAGAATAATAAGAGTCTACTGTAATAACTTCATAATATTTATGAAAATTTTTTGGTTGACACCGAACGATAAGTTACTTTTTACTTTCCTATCTGTATACAGATATAAGGAAAGTATAGGAATCATGATTTTTTTCGACCTCGAGTTTTCGACGGGTTTTTACGTTTTGAGGTCCCCTGAATCCGTTTTGACTATTTTCGCGATGGTGTGTGTGTGTGTGTGTGTGTGTGTGTGTGTGTGTGTGTGTGTGTGTGTGTGTGTGTGTGTGTGTGTGTGTGTGTGTGTGTGTGTGTGTGTGTGTGTGTGTGTGTGTGTGTGTGTGTGTGTGTGTGTGTGTGTGTGTGTGTGTGTGTGTGTGTGTGTGTGTGTGTGTGTGTGTGTGTGTGTGTGTGTGTGTGTGTGTGTGTGTGTGTGTGTGTGTGTGTGTGTGTGTGTGTGTGTGTGTGTGTGTGTGTGTGTGTGTGTGTGTGTGTGTGTGTGTGTGTGTGTGTGTGTGTGTGTGTGTGTGTGTGTGTGTGTGTGTGTGTGTGTGTGTGTGTGTGTGTGTGTGTGTGTGTGTGTGTGTGTGTGTGTGTGTGTGTGTGTGTGTGTGTGTGTGTGTGTGTGTGTGTGTGTGTGTGTGTGTGTGTGTGTGTGTGTGTGTGTGTGTGTGTGTGTGTGTGTGTGTGTGTGTGTGTGTGTGTGTGTGTGTGTGTGTGTGTGTGTGTGTGTGTGTGTGTGTGTGTGTGTGTGTGTGTGTGTGTGTGTGTGTGTGTGTGTGTGTGTGTGTGTGTGTGTGTGTGTGTGTGTGTGTGTGTGTGTGTGTGTGTGTGTGTGTGTGTGTGTGTGTGTGTGTGTGTGTGTGTGTGTGTGTGTGTGTGTGTGTGTGTGTGTGTGTGTGTGTGTGTGTGTGTGTGTGTGTGTGTGTGTGTGTGTGTGTGTGTGTGTGTGTGTGTGTGTGTGTGTGTGTGTGTGTGTGTGTGTGTGTGTGTGTGTGTGTGTGTGTGTGTGTGTGTGTGTGTGTGTGTGTGTGTGTGTGTGTGTGTGTGTGTGTGTGTGTGTGTGTGTGTGTGTGTGTGTGTGTGTGTGTGTGTGTGTGTGTGTGTGTGTGTGTGTGTGTGTGTGTGTGTGTGTGTGTGTGTGTGTGTGTGTGTGTGTGTGTGTGTGTGTGTGTGTGTGTGTGTGTGTGTGTGTGTGTGTGTGTGTGTGTGTGTGTGTGTGTGTGTGTGTGTGTGTGTGTGTGTGTGTCTCTGTAGGTCGCATAACTCATGAACCGATACACAGAAAAACACCAAATTTTAAACTTAAGTTTTGTTTCAGCGTCCAATGAGCTGATTAGATTTTGGTCAGAGTCGGAACATCTGGGGGGGGGGGGGGGTACTTTATAGGTGATCATTTTTATATTTTATGGAATATATCTGTTATTTACGTTTGGAGAAGAAAATTCTTCAAATAAAAGTTACTTCTTATATAATTATCTATAATTTTTGTTTTATGCAAAATTTTCCTAAAATGGTCCGTATTCGAGAAATTTGACAAAATGTAAAAAAAATAATTTTTTATAAAAATTGTTTAAATAAAAGTTGTTTGTAATATAATTCTCTATAATTTTTATTCTATAAACAATTTCTCTAAAATGGACCGTATTCGAGATATTTGAGAAAATGTGTAAATTTCGAATTTTGAAGAAAACTCAAAAACGGATAAAGGAAAAAACATTAAATTTTAAACTTAAGTTTTATTTCGACCTGAAGTGAACTGATTAGATTTTGGACAGAGTCGGAACATTTGGGGGGGTACTTTATTGGTGGTCATTTTTATATTTTATGGAATATATTCGTTATTTACGTTTGGGGAAGAAAATTCTTTGAATAAAAGTTACTTACAATATTATTATCTATAATTTTTGTTCTATGTTAAATTTTCCTGAAATGGTCCGTATTCGAGAAATTTGACAAAATGTGCAAAATTCTGATTTTTAAGAAAATTGTTAATCTAAAAGTTGTTTGCGATATCGATCTCTATAATTTTTGTTTTTAAATGACTTTTCTAAAATGGACCGTAATGGAAAAATTGGAGGAAAAGTGCTAAATTAAAATTTTTCAGTATTTTCGTTTTTAATGAATATCTATAGAAAAATGTTTCGAGGTAGATGTATGTGGAAAATGTATATATTTAGTTTATCCTCTAAACATTTTTAGAGATGCTGCAATAGGTTAACTAGATAGGAAAGTCATGTATTGGACACATCAGATTTTTATGAAAATTGTTGAACTTAAAGTTGTTTGCGATATCGATCTCTATAATTTTTGTTTATACATGGACCGTAATGGAAAAGTGCTAAATTTAAACTTTTCAGTATTTTCGTTTTCAATATAGAAAAATGTTTCGAGGTAGATGTATGTGGATACAGTATATATTTAGTTTATCCTCTAAACATTTATAGAGATCCATTTAATAACCTCTTTAAACAATTGGACTACGTCTGTGGATAATAAAGAGCCTGTCGATGTCGTATATCTTGACTTGGCTAAAGCCTTTGACCGGGTTCCCAAAGAGAAATTTTAAAGCATGTACCCGACACATTTTTTTTGTAATAGAGTTTTTTATACTTGGAACAATTTACCCTCGAATAATAAATAATTTAAATAAATGTGTAAGGACCTTACTCGTCTCTAACTAATAATATACTTTATTTAAATAATTTAATAATCTTATATAAGTAGCTATTAATTAAATAATTTAGTTAAAGTGTGGACAATTCAGCTTGTGATACTTAGTCCCCTACATATTTCATTTCTAGAGCAATTTTGTAACAAATAGCACCATACTATAATAGGAATTATGAACAAGAAGTAAATCTATAAAATTGAACAATTTAAGAATCGATTCATGAGTAATTGCAAATATTACATAAAATAGTTATTCCCATTTAGGGATAATAACATTATACTGACTTAGGGTGAGATTACAGAACGTCTGCAACTTTGGAGATCTGCAAATATGGCAGCAACTTTGCAGATCTACAAATATACAGATGCAAGTATCAAGTTTTCGTACTCCAAAAAATATCTGCAAATTCGCAATAAACCACAATAAATTTTGCTAATTTGCAGATATTTTTTGGAATACAAAAACTTGATACTTGCATCTGTAAGTCCGCCATATTTGCAGATCTGCAAAGTTGCAGACGTTCTGTAATCTCACCCTTAGATTAATGGGATTGATGCGGCGTAGCCAAAAAAATCGATAACATAATATACAACAAATTTCTTTACACACTAACAGGTCTCTCTAACTTTTACTCAAAAATGATTTGCTGCACATACACAACCGCCGACTCCGTCGATTCCTCACAGTTATACAAACTTATTTTCACCCAACTTCCCCTTTGATTCACTACCGTCCAGAGACACAGAAAGAAACTTTTTTTGGTCATATGTATGCTCATTTTCAGGAAAATCTTATTACTGTAAAAGTTTGAAACAAGTTTTGAAGCTGAGGAACGGGTCAGATTCTCAGAGGTCCTCTTTATCTCTATCTCCAAAGCGATGTTCACGTAGCCGCTCTAGGTAGTAGGTCATGTTGTGAGTTGAAATTAAATGAATGGACTGTATAGTAAGGTAGCCAGGGTTGAGAATCTGAGACTTTAGACTTTAAGTGTCTGTGCAGGTTGATACTGACTTATTAGCTTACCGTGGCCTATTCGATTTAAAGTTTTTTTTCTTGTAGCTCTTGGGTTTTTAGATGTTTATAGAAAATGAAACTCGTGTGTGTGTGTGGTTATAGCTTTCGGCACTAATCAGTGCCTTCTTCAGTAGTTTTTATTGGTAATTTTTTTGTCCTTCAAATAATGAGTTTACATCCAAAAGTCTTTGGTACACCCAAGAACAACAAGAAAAAAACTATAAATTAAGTTCTAAGAATTTATAAAAGAAAGCAGAGACTTGCTTTTGTAAAGTATCAATATTCGATTTAATGTCATGTCAATATGAATTTGTATAAATATGCTCGCTTTTTCGATTGTACTTATATTACCCTTTTGAATATTTTGATTAAACTAGACAGGTTTGATCTTAATACTAAGAGGATAAGTTAAACCAAATTGGATTAAAATTAATATGTCTAGTGACGTTCCAAATTAAAATATTTAGCAAGACAAAGCACGCCACTGATTTTTACTATTTTAATTGTCTTATTTAGATTAGGAGATTAATAATGTAACTTTTTCGTTTCGGTTTTTTCGCATCTCGATTCGTTTCCGAGAAAAAAATTTAAAACTTTTCTTGCAGACAAGTCAGTCAACTTTATACCGTCTTTTCGGGTGACTTGAGACGTATGGGTGACTGAGGACACTACTTCCCAAATTATTTTTATTCAATCTGGCAAAGCTGCTACCACAGCTTATACAATATACAGCTCCACAACTCCGTGTCGGCGTCTTTAATCTGGCGGTCGAGAACCAAGCAAGACGGAATGGTGCTATCTCTGTTAGATTCGAGGGAAAAGTCGGGCTCGGATTAAACAATTTTTTTATTATTGAAAAAATTGAAAACCTTGGCGTAATAAGGTTGGTTACATGCCATATTAAGTAAGTTTTGGGAAATTAAATTTTTAATTTGTTTTAAATCTGTCAAATATAATTTTAGAAACATTATTTAAATATAAATATTACGAAAAATAGCACATCTTTCGGATTAGAGGTAAAATAATTTGTATGTGGCTAGTAAAATCCTCGTTAACAAATGTTTTGAGCTAAAACAGTCACTTCACGACAAATTGTGGCTTGGATCCTTTTTACACCAAGAGCTTCAATTGTTAAAGAATTGTGTCACGCTCGTGGATGCAAATCAAGTGGTACCCCGTGTCTCTGGCAAGTGTTACTCTTCGCGCAAAGGGTTTATACCTAGATAAACGAATGCTTCGACTGAGGTCTGGGAACTCTATGGTATTTTGGAATTATAAAGAATGTGTGCTTTTATTTTAACAATATTGGTTATATTTAGATGTATTCTTTATAGTAATGTGAAATTTGAATTACAATATTACACGATATTACATAATTAGTACTTATTTTAGGTAGGTACTAAATTTGTACTTGGAGAAAGTAATATCGATTTTTACAAGAAAACTTGAAAAGTAAATTAATTTAGTTCCTATTTCTGATGTAAAACTTAAGTTTTGGTTTAAACCAAGAAAACAAATAAATTATAGTTTGTTCAACAAGGGTGGATATCATAGCAATATCACACAAAGACGAAGTTTGAGCACGACGTCGTATGCGGAGTACTCAATCGTCTGATTGTGATATGAACAATCCACTCGATATGGTCAGTATATTTTTTCTACGACCCACTAACGAAAATCTACAAATTTAAAAAGTTATTTTAGGTTATTTAGACAAAATAACTAATTTTAAAATAATTTACGAAGTTGACTAATTTATAAAATAAAATTAACATGAAAAATTAATTAGTCCTCGGCCTAGATTCGATCCTGGGCTTTTCGCGTGGAAGGCAGATGCTCTGTCCTCATCTTCACCGAAACTTTCAGGACTTTAGTTTTAATACTCGTAATTAAATTAGTATCATGTAGTTTGATTAAAATTTATTTTTTTTTAAATGTGGACACAATAAAAACAAAAATGCTATTATTTATCGAGTCTACACAAAAATTTTAATGTATATTTAATATCAATAACTAAAATATATATTGACAATTAGTTTAACAGAATTGTCACTTATTTAAAAAAATTTAAATAATAGGAGTTGGGTGACCAAAATATGAACTGTGATTTGTAGATTTAATTTTGTTAAAGTGTTCTCACTACCTAAAATGGATATGAAATATATTCGTAGTTGAACGCAATAACATACTTTTTCGTTTTGTTGTATGTGCATAGATTGGCTAATATCCATGCACAGATTACAAAACGAAAAAGTATGCTATTGCCTTCAATTGAATGAATATATTTCATATCCATTCTAGGTAGTGAGAACACTGCAAAAAAAAATAAATTCGCCAATCACCGTTCATATTTTGATCAACCGACTGCTATTATTTTTAAAATTTTAAATAAATGACAATTCTGTCAAACTAATTGTCAGTATATTTTTTAGTTATTGAGATTAAATATACAATAAAATAAGTTATTCTTTTGGAAAACGTTAGCATGGACGACTAAAGGGTATTGGGTTAATTAATTCTAAAAGTGTGGTACAAATGTTATTTTTTGTAGCCAATTCTTCAAAATTATTTTGAAATATCTTTTCAATATTGAATATAAGTTCTACAAATTTATCATTTGACAGTTGCAGATTTCCAAATGTATCTGGATTGGCGTTATCATATGCCTTTAAAAAGCAATAAAAAGAAAAATCATCTAATTCAACGTGATCTTTGTTATATTTAAGACAGGTATCGCAGAGGAGTGGATCCGCAAGGCTTTTATTAAAAGGTAACCACACACATACCTGATAAAATTTTTCTGTATCAATTCGTCTTTACAATAATTTAGGGTGTTAATAATTTTATCATAAAATAAAATACAAGGTGTTCCATTTAAAAAACATACATTTTAATTTGCCAGGCAAAAACGTGACACCCTGTATATCCAAAGATATTTTTAAAATATGTAGGTATTTTTCAAATCCATATAACTTTTATTTAAAACTTTCTTGCGTGTCTACAACAAAATAATGAACAATAACGCACTAATGGGATACCCTGTATAAATTATATTTTTAACAATGAAAATTTCTTATAATGTGGTACTTATCGGTTTGGGTCCTTGGGAAAACTAAAGAATGTGTTCTTGCAGGTATAACCCTTATTAAAACAGCTTTTGACTGCACAAACAGAATGATGTCTTTTTTTTCACTCATTCTACTCATAGCTAAAGAGTCACCAAAATAATAACAGTACCTTTAACTCAAACAAAATCAACGAAATTATAGGCTCCACGAAATTATACAATCAACGAAATTATAGGCTTCACGAAATTATACAATCAACGAAATTATACGCACGACTCAACACCTTACCTAAGTACGCTTCTGAACACCAAAACCGTCTTTTCCCTTCGAAAGCGGAGCTTAGGCGATGCGCGACGAAATCGACGCAAACCGTTGCCGCCAAGAGAGTGTTTTAGCTGTATTGTTAAGCTGTGCTGCTACTGCCAGTCGGCGTACGGCGGCCAACGGTTATTGCGACGGACAGTCCCGGTTCTCGACTGAGTTGAGGATGTACGAACGCTCCTGTAAATTTTTAACGGAAAATTGTTGAATTCAGAGGTAAAACATATTCCAGAAAACTTTATGTAGAACTCCTTATTTATGAAAGCTTTGTAAATTAATTTGACCGTAGTTTGTAATGTCATGCATTGCCAAGCTTTTCCTCTTTGTTTAGTTTGTTTTACTTTCTTTTGTTAGCACAAAAATTTGAAAAACAAAAAATGTGTCTTCTTGAGAGTGACAATGTCTCAAGTCACCCTCAAGGAATATATTTTATTTTATGTTATATTTTAATTTAGTTATGTTAATTTAAGGTAAAAATAGGAAAATATAAGCGAAAAGTGGGCGGCCGCAAATTAACGTTTTTGATCCCAAAAATTTGGAAAGGGCGGCGAGAGAATACAGAATGAGGGGTGGTAGCTTCCGAAGACTTGAGAAAAAATATAAAGTGAGTCGATCAACAATACAAAGAAAGGTTAACAATTTTAATATGAAAAAGCCAGGGGGCAAACAAAACTAAGTGGTGAAGAAGAGGCGAAAATAGTGCAAAATACAGCGACTGCTTGTAGATGGGGCTTTCCTGTTACAAGCCAAGATTTAAGGGCAATACAAATAGATGCAAAAGAAATGAACTTATTTAAAAATAATTATCCTGGCAAAGACTAGGCATACAGCTTTTTAACCAGGCATAAAGAAATTTTAAGTCAACGCTGAGTAGAAAATATTAAGAGGGCCAGGGGTCACATTTAAAACAGTCAGTGAATATTTTGTTGAGCTCGAAAAAACTGTTGCTGATGTAGATTCGGACTTAATAGTTAATTAGAATGAAACGACTATCTGTGATGACCCAGGGAGGCAGAAAGTGATTGCAAGACGAGGATCCAAACACACACACACACACACACACACAAAGGATTGTTGATCCATCCAAAACAAGCAATTCCGTCATGTTTGCTGGAACGGCATCAGGAACCTTGTTAGCTTTATATGTGGTTTACAAGGCCAGGGTGGTTCAACGAATCCATACATGAGGATTGGTTCTTTCAAGTAGCATTGAAATATTTTAAGAGGTTTCCCCTGGAAAGCCGCAAGATGACAATTTGGCAAAAGTAATTGATGCGTGCGAAGAAAACAATATCGCATATGTAGTATTTCCCGCCAATGCAACCCGCATATGTCATCCTCTGGACGTAGCCTTTTTTATACCGCTTAAAATCCTGTGGCGTAAGTTCCTCTTAGATTGGAAGTTAAAAAATAAAAGCACCGTGCCTAAAGACGTTTTTCCGAGGTTGTTAAATAAAACTCTCCAAAAACTCAATGAAGGGGATAAATGTAAAGAAAACCTTGTCGCTGGGTTCAAAGCAACAGGAATATACCCATTAAATAAAATATGTGTTTTAAAAAAGTTGCTACCTGAAGTTGTGCCAGTGGAAGAAGCTGATATAACAGTAGATAATGCCTTCGAAATTTTTTTGAGCAAATTATATGAAAAGGAAATTGTGCCAAAAACCGTAAAAAAGCAAAGACCTGGAGCCAGTATATCCAATAGAGAAGGACAACAGCCTGCTCAAGAATCTGAAACTGTATCAACATCCTCACCGTCAAAGGAAGTGGAGGCTGGCGTACCCGCAGATGAAGAAAGAACTTCCTTCATTTTCATCGTGGGAAACTAACGGAAAACAAGTCAGAAAGCGCCGAAAAAGCAGCGATGGTGAAACGTCTGAATCGGATTCATATTCCCATCAAGATTTCTCGGATTTCCCGGAGAATTTTGAATCGGATATCGAAGAGGAATTAAAACTGGAAAAAATTAAAAAAGGTAGCTTTATTTTGGTGGAAATACCCTACGAAGCCCCAGACAACAAAATAGTGAATAAGAAATTTATTGGTCAGGTGACAGAAATCATAAAAAACTCAACATTTAACTCCAATAAAAATATTTATGTTTTCCCTCATATCCCAGATTTGGCCTCTCAAATTATTTCATTATTGAAACCTACCTTTATTAAAAATCTGATGTGTCCAACACATGACTTTCCTATCTAGTTATTATAGGCTTTTTCCGGTTATTTTGTACAACCTATTGCAGCACCTCCATAAATGTTTAGAGGATAAACTAAATATATACATTTTCCACATACATCTACCTCGAAACATTTTTCTATAGATATTCATTGAAAATGAAAATACTGAAAAATTTAAATTTAGCACTTTTCCTACAATTTTTCCATTACGGTCCATTTTAGAAAAATCATGTATAAAAAAAAATATAGAGATCGATATCGCAAACAACTTTTCTTTGAACAATTTTCATAAAAATCAGAATTTTGCACATTTTGTAAAATTTCTCGAATACGGACCATTTCAGGAAATTTTGACAAAAAGCAAAAATTATAGATAATAATATTAGAAATAACTTTTATTTGAACTATTTTTTTCTCCAAACAAATAACAGATATATTCCATAAAATATAAAAATGGCCCCCCATAAAGTACCCCTCCAGATGTTCCAACTTTGTCCAAATTCTAATCATTTCACGTCAGGCCGAAATAAAACTTAAGTTTAAAATTTATTTTTTTTTCTTTATCCGTTTTTGAGTTTTCTTCAAATTTCGAAATTTACACATTTTCTCAAATATCTCGAATACGGTCCATTTTAGAGAAATTATGTAAAGTATAAAAATTATAGATGATTATATTACAAACAACTTTTGATTGAACAATTTTTATAAAAAAATATTTTTTTACATTTTGTCAAATTTCTCGAATACGGACCATTTTAGGAAAATTTTGTATATAACAAAAATTTTAGATAATAATATAAGAAGTAACTTTTATTTAAAGAATTTTCTTCCCCAAACTGTATAATTCTTAGATTCTGATTTAGGTTTTGCAACTGTGAATACCCATTTCATTAAACAAACATTGAACCAAAAGTTCAAAATATTCAATAAGAAATCTTATTTTGCAGAGAAATAATTTATTTTTATTTTCCATCACTCAAGTTTAACATCTCATACTGTACAAAAAAAAAGGTCTACACTAACCCGGCTAGTGATTTGAAAAGTTTGCTCATTTAATGTACTTTTAAAAACTACCCATTGTTCTAATAAACAGTTTACTGTTATTGACTTACAAAGAAGGATATTCCTAATTTACCAATATTTCGAAAATCATCGATTTTTTACTGTCATATTTATGTTTTTCTGAGATATTATGGTTGATACATCACCTCTTTCAGTATTATCGTTGACTTTCCGGACACCCTGTATAGCAATCGTAGAAAAAATGAGATTTTACACTAGTACGATTTGTTTCGAGCTTTAATAACAACTTCAGCCCTCCGACTATTTATTTGGTCCGGAGATCGGAAGCCCGTAGCCCGAGACAAGAGGCCATTTGCCCCGTTCGGATCTCTCTGTGTATCGCCGGTTTTGTTACAAGAAAATTACACAACTTTGATGGTTTTGTTTTCAATAGATCGATAATTGAAATTGTGGGCAAAGAAGGTTTCGATTAATTGGGTTTCGGTCTTTTGCAGACCAATAAAGGAGAGAAAGGGAGAGAGAGCAAGAGAGGCGAAAATATCAAACGGAAAACTATGGAGTGGCGAAAGAGCTTTTTGAAGCTAATTTAATTTGATTTTCATTTAAAAGGTGGTATGTGGGTAGGTTGTGTTTGCAATATCAAAATCTGTATGTTTATATAATAATTCCTCAATCATCATCCTGCCAATCAATCTTTAGATTATTTAAAATTAATTTGTTGAGATAGAATACTCTTTTTTCCTCCTAGTTTGTTTGATCATTATTAGGTAGTTCTGGAAAACACTATATTTACAATTTTATATAGTGGACAGTTTGCCCCGTGTACTCACTTTGCCCCTTCTAAGAGGCAAAGTGGAACCAAAAATTTTTTTTTGTTTTTTAGAAACTTTTACAAAGACCAACGATATTTAATACCTTATATTACAATCATTTTTTAAAAAAATACTGGTCTTTAGAATGAATACATCTTTCCACCTTTTTCGTGAAAATTAACATTGTGGAGGGTAAAAAAACAAAATTCCATGCCGCTCTGCCCCATTCTGCCCTACTCAGGTACTTTTTTTATGTTATTTTGATTCTTTCACCAATTTTTTAAAAAATCACTTCATTTTACATTGACTTCCATAGAAAATGAACGGCAGTGACGTTCGATCTGCCAACTACAGTCAATTTAGTGAACTTTATAGAAATACGGACGGAAATTTTTAATTTGACCGCCGATTCGTCTCCTTCTCTCTATTCTTCATAATTATGAGATTCCCTTGCATCCATATTTGAGCTAGGATAAAGGGAATAAATTACAAATGTTTAAATAATTATTCTATGTTCTAAGCTCTCAAAGAGCGCCATTAGACAAACGGCTACTACGTTGGTATATAATTACCTGGTGGAGCAAAACCGCTTTGAATGAATACATCATTTTCATTACGTTTCATTTCATTTCTATTGACGAAGGGTTGAAAAAGACGAAGACGAGAACATAAGTGAACGGACCGCTAGAATAGCACGTACTCACGTACTCATACACTTCGAATGTCTACAAAAACCGGAAACAGTCTCTTCAGATTATCTGCTAGTTAGCCAAAAATGGCTGAATCGGTGTCTCAAAAGTTTTATTATAGACAGTAATTAGGGCTTTCAAATAAAACGCCGTAGTAGCAGCGATATACTACCATCTTACAAATTATTATAAATGACAATTATGCAAATAATAAACAACAAAAATACATAAAACAATATAAATTATAAAAAATTACATGATGTTACAATAGAGACATCTTGGAATCAAATATATCAGGCAGAAGATCCAGAATCTGCAATCAATATGTTTATTAACAACTTGACAAATATTATAAAACAATGTACCTTGTCCAGGCGAGTAAACAGGAAAAATACGGAGATCGCACCATGGGTCACAGATTCGCTATTAAAAATAATCAATGAGAAAAACAAACTATTCAAACAATTACAAAGGGATCCAAATAACGTTGTTTTGAAATATATCTATAAAAACAGTAGAAATAAAGTAACAGCTACAATTCAAAAAACCAAATACGAGTTCTACAAGCAACAAATTGCATCTAAATCTGGTAATTCTAGTGAACTGTGGCGAGTGGTGAAAACTCTAAGTGGTCATAAGAAATCGCATAAAAAAATTGAGGCAATTACAGCAGAAGATGGAGAACTATTAACTGATCTTAAAAGTATCTGTAATGAATTCAACAATCAGTTTATCAATGTAGGAAAGAACTTAGCCGAAAAAATTGAAAGAGACGATGAAAAACAATCAAATGATTGGTTTACACTGCAGAACTCAATAGTATTCTTTGAAAAAAATCCGTCAGAAATTATTGCAATTATTAAAGATTTAAAAAATAAAAAAGCACCAGGTACTGATGAGATTTGCTCAGAAGTCCTAAAAACTATTGCAACTTTTATTGCTGAACCGATATCATATATATTGAACCAGTGTATCGACAAGGCCATTTACCCCTCAGCATTTAAAACCTCTATTGTTACTCTAGTGTTTAAGAAAGGAGATAGCACTCTCTTTAGTAACTATATACCTATTTCCCTACTCACTCATCTATCGAAGATATTCGAAAAATTAATAAAAAACAGGCTGAGTTCTTTTTTAAATAAATATAAACTATTGTCTCCTAAACAGTACGGATTTAGGGAAAAAATGTCAACAGAAGATGCTATATTAGATTTAGTATCTCACATACACAGTGCACTTGAACAAAGCAGGCCGTCTTTGTGCATATTCCTAGACTTAAGTAAAGCTTTCGATACAGTTGATCATTACCTTCTCCTACAATCTCTAGAAGATATTGGTATTAGAGGAAACACCTTAAGACTATTTGAAAGCTACCTTACCAGCAGATATCAGTCTGTAAAAGTAAGTGGAGAGGAAAGTGATCGAAAGCCAATAAAATACGGGGTGCCCCAGGGCAGTGTTCTAGGTCCAATTTTATTCAACATTTATATAAATGGTCTGTTTTCAATTTCTAGTAAGGGCAGAATTGTGGGATTTGCAGATGATACTGCAATCTTCTACGAAGCACCTGATTGGAATGAACTCAAACGCATGGCTGAAAGAGATTTTCTCAATATTTAGACTTGGCTCGACAACAAAGTACTTACTGTAAATTTAGACAAGACTAGATACGTACCTTTCAGCTGTAACATCAGCTTGTTACGGGTTCTAATTTATTAGTATATTTATTTATTTTGCTATTATAATTTACTGATTATTACTGATGATTATTAGAAGCGATAATTAAAAATGCATCACTTACTTCTCATATATAATAAAACACATTAGCAACCAATTAAATAGTTAATATAAAGGTCCATTATTTTATTTGTTTATATTCCAAATCATTTCTTTCTAGTTTTTTCTATTTCTTCTTCTTCGGTTAGGCCTCTACTGACAAGCCTGTTTAGATCACCAACTAATTCTTCTTTTAGTTAAGGTCTGTTTCAGTAGTGACAAATATTTAAAATGACAGGAATACCATCACTGACCAGTGGTCAGCCTGGTTTTGTCCTTCAAGCTTCTGGTCATTCTGCTTTTGGGTTAGCAACTTGTAGCATGTGCTATTATTTTCGTCTATTACTTCGGATTTTTGCACTCAACAAAGCAAATGAATCATCTCTCTAAGGAAATAAAATAGATTCAGAAGTCTGAAATCACATTCTGTGGATTAGTAAATTTATTTCCTTACCTACTTATATTATCTTAAAGGCCAACCAACACCACGTGTCCACCTTATCTTGGGCTGGTAATTTGTTACCTAAAAATTGGTCATACACTGTTTTATATTGGAATAAACTAACCTAAGATAGACCTGCTTACCTAATCGCTGCATTGGTTCCATAAGGTACATTCACCTCAGGGTGTATACTATCACCACCATTCTGCATGGACCTCTGGGACACAAGTAAGACGGTTCTTATTTAACTTAATACTGCTTATATTCTCTTCATTCTTCGCTCTTTATTCTACACTCTTCTTCACTCTTCGGTTACCTACCTTGAGGCTTTGGGCTTTGCTTATTTACAAAGGAAGTACCACTATTGTGCTCCGAACGCTTTGCATGTATATACTATTATTTTATTTTGCTTTATAATTAAAAAGGCTGCTATTCTATTCTTAAGATGCATGTGTAAATATTATAATTTACAGTCTGTAAACGATTGGTACCAATTGGAAGAATAATAATCATATTGTGCATGAATTTTAAAGCATTTCTTTATATTTAAGTTATCACTAGTTGCTTTACCACCTCAGTTTCCTGGAATACCGCTTATTATTGTCATTCCACGACCCTCTCTCCGACGTTATTTTAAAGTTTAGAACTAGTCGAGGTAAAACTGTTAGGAGCAATAATACACTCAGCACAACCTCCTAACAAGCTGTCTTCCCAAATTTCATCAACTTGACATTTCTATAAATAAAAATCATCTTGCTCTTCAACCTTTAACACAAATAAAATACCTTGGCATATTTATTGACAGTCATCTGAAATGGGAATACCATATAAATTATACCGTAAAAAAACTGCAGCGTATCTTATATAAGTTTAATTTTCTGAAAAGATATCTTTCAGTTAGCTGTTTAACAACGTTGTATTATGCCTTAGTCGAAAGCCATCTTAGATATGGTATTCTAGCTTGGGGAAGCGCACTAAGGTGCCATATCCAAACGCTTGATATAATACAAAAAAGATTTTTAAAACTTATGTTGTCGAAAGAATATCGATACTCAAGTGACCTATTATATGCCGAAAGTCAAATCATGGATCTTAGGCAAATATACTTCTACTGCATGGCTCAAAAATATCAACTTAATACTAAACATGCTAACTTACCTTCTCACTCCTATCAAACTCGCAATAGAAATCTCCATATCGTGCCACAAGTAAGTAAATCACTTAGTCAACGATCTTATACCTATCTTGCTCCTAAGATACATAATGAACTACCAGAATCAATAAAAACAATTAAATGTAAAATTAAAATGAAAAAAAGCCTTAAAAAATTTATTTTAGAAAATCCACGACAAAAATTTAAAGATATAATAGAATGTAGAAATACTTAACTTGCGTCTGTTTCTAGTCTCAGCTTTAGTTTTTTGAATTAATTGTTTTTTTAACACTCAATAATATAGATTTTGGTTGTCACGTTTTCCCTTAAATTCACTTTAATCTTCTAATTATAAAGATCAATTCAATTTCTCTTATATATTTATCCTATTTTATTTATTCTAATTTTAGTTAATTTAGTTTTAGTTATTTGTATATTTTAATCTTGTGTTTTTTTATCTTTACAACATTAATGTTTTTAAATAATAATTTATTGTACTTTTTTTTAAGTTTCATGTATTATAATCGAAACAAGTGAGTACTCACTTATCGAGTGTACCTTTATTCATTCAATTACTTTTAATTTTTAAGCTACCATTTGTATTTTTATAACTATATATTTTTTGATGAATAAACTAAAACTAAACTATTAAATTACTCTATGTTTTACGAATTCATTTCAAAATGAAGTTATGTTGTCTGATTCTCAATCGGTTCTGCATGGTATTGATGGCCGAATAGCTAATCAGTAATGGACTTGTTATTAACTCTATAATCCATTTAGATGTGTCTGAAGATGAAATAACCACTTCAAAATTTGTCGCTACATAAATAGGGTAGAGATGCCATAGTGGTAGAGATGCCGTTTTCTTAGAACCCGATTGTGCGCTGTTAGAATAAATTAGTCTGTGTTCTGTTGTTGACTAGAGCGGTACGCTAGTCACGTGTATAGCAAAAAAAGTGAACATCACTAATTAACGGTAAGTGTTATATTAATTTTAAAGTTTTGAGTGCATCGAAAATTTTATCGACATAATGGTCAGACTATAAGTATGCCATAATTTATTGGGATTATTTGCGAATCGATTATGTTTATTAAAAGTACACTATTTGAGGTTATATTGAAGTACGTTTGGCTAGCGGCAACTAAAAAGCAATCTTCTTGGAAAATGTGGCATCTCTACCTTATAGACAGTAGAGATGCCTAAATATTTTTTTGCATATATGCCTTCCTTTTACAAAGGATAATCTGCCACCCGTGAAAATTGGTTAGAGGCCGACTTAAAGTTGGCAGTTGCAGCCGTTAGTAATGGAACGAGAGTTGGCGAGGCGTCGAGAATGTACAATATTCCTGTTAGAACCTTAAAAAGAAGGATTGAAAATAATAATGTAACTAAAGGAAGAATGGGTCCTGCGAGCACGCTTGGTGATGAAGCCGAAAAGAAGATGGTAGCTCATATAAAGAAGCTTCAGAGGTTTGTTTTTTCTCCTACTATAAATGATGTGAGGGAACTGGCGTTTAAACTAGCTGAAAGATTACAAATAAAACACAAATTTAACAAAGAAGAAGAAAAAACGGGGTATGACTGGCTAAAGTCATTTTTAAGAAGAAATTCGGAACTGTCAATTAGAAAAGCGGAGGGATTATCAAGAAGTAGAATGTTGGAAATGATAAAGGAGGCTGTAAAGAATTATTTTGATTTATTGCATCAAGTATTGCAAGAAAATTATTTATTCGATAAACCAGGTTCTATTTACAATGTAGACGAGACTGGTCTACAACTTAATACTAAACCATCGTTGGTTATAGCTGAAAAAGGTTCCAAGGTTGTAACAATCCCGACGCCTCAAGAAGAAGGTGAAACTATAACAGTTGTGTCTTGCTGCAATGCAGAAGGTTTCTTTTTACTTTCCGCCTGCATATTTAAAGGTGTTAATAAGAAACCTGAATTTCTAAATGATATGCCACCAGGATCCGTTGTTTATGTCAAAAAAGTCGGCTTACATAAACGCAGAATTGTTTCATCGTTGGCTAAAGGAGCATTTTTTACCTAAAAAGTCTCAAGGAAAATGCCTCTTGATTTTAGACGGTCATACTTCACATACAAACGCAATAGATGTATTGACATTTGCAGAAGAGAATCACATAATTCTGCTTTGCTTGCTACCTTACACCACACACTATCTTCAGCCTTTAGACAGAGCCGTCTTAAAATCTCTTAAATCGGCTTATTACCAATCCTGCTATTCTTTTGTCAAAGCAAGTAAAGATAGGAGACTTACCAGGCTCAATTTCGGCAAACTTTTAAACGAGGCATGGAGAAAAGCGGCGTGTGTACATAATGCGGTATCTTCTTTCCGATCTACAGTAATTTATCCTTATGATCCAAGCCAAATATCAGATTATGCATTTACCCAATTAGAAACTGAAAGTCAAGCTAATCGTTTGAAAAACGAACAGGAAGCAGCGTCAAATGTTGCTACAACTTCAGCCACTAATGAGTCACATCCTAGTTCAGCATATCAAACTGGTGAAAACAATACTCAAGATAATAACACGCCAGGAAAGCTGCTTAACATTGTAGTGCCATTATCTGAAGCTATCAGCAATGTTAAAAGTAGAGGAGGTAAAGTGACTCAACTTCTAACATCACCTGAAAATTTAGAAAGAGTTGAGAAACTTGAAACAAGCAGAAATAAGAAAGCAGAGGCAAGCAACAATAAAGAAAACAAGTCCGTAAAGGAAGCAAAGATTTCTATTTCAGAAAATGAAGCAGGCCCTTCTGGTATCAATTCAAAAACAAAAGTGATAGTTAGGAAAACCAAAAATAGAAGTCAGAGTAATTCAAGTGACACCTCAGATGACTTTTCAACACACGAGAGTAATTCTTCTATTGGTCAAGATGAAGATGACGAATGCGTGGGCTGTGGAGAGCCGTGGAGTCTAACTAAGAAAAAACACGATTGGATCCAGTGCATCCAATTGTAACCAGTGGTTGCATGAGGGATGCACTGGATTCAGGAACATTTGCCAGCGATGTGAAAAGCTGTTAACTATAAAAAAGTAGACAGTTATAATCATTGGCATCTGTACCGCCACAGATGGGCATCTCACTCAGACAATATGGAAGAGATGCCAAACTAAGTTATTTTTTTAATTTACAATGTACCTTTTTCTATAAGAATTATCATTTTTTTACGCTAATGTATCTTTTAGTTATGTTGTTTGGTGTTAACATTAATAAATTTAAATAAATATAACGAAAAATATTTTTTTTATTTAAACATTTAAAAAAGGTTGGCATCTCTACCGGACTTGCCCTAACTTGTAAGATATTAATGACTTTTTCTTACTCAACCCCTTCTATTCATATATGGCTACCGTCATCTGGGATAATTATTTATTATTAAAATAACCAAAAAAGGTTGACAGCTGTGTGCACGTAGTTTAGATTCAAAAGGAAAAACTTGTATTTCGTGCAAAACTTTTTTATTAATCAATGCAAAGCGCTTTCGGCTTATTTGCCATCATCAGTGCTCATCTACAAAAATTGTGGATGTAAACTTACAATTTAAAAAGATTTTAAAAATATATTATAAAATCTGAATTAGACTTTTAAGTCAAAAGTTAAAATAGTATATATACAATTGATTGAACAAATTAAAAATTACAAGAAACAAACAAAGTGACAAAAAACTGGTATTGGAAATAGTGGGTGTGGGATAAGCCCTTACAAATCAAATCTGATCTCCAGAAGCAAGTTAGCTTGTGTGGAATTAAGGAATCATGCCACCCTCACTATTCACAAAATTGAAAAAAGGTTAACAAATTAGTTAAAATTTAAAGAAATTTACAATAAGAGGGTGACTGTGGAAGATATATTGAAATTTGAATCTAGAATACAATATTTGATATGAAGAAAGTAAAACGCAGAAGGCCAAAGTAAAAAAAACTGAAGTTTTTTTTTTTTTTTATATATTTTATATACATTATAATTATGAAAAAGTCTACCTACTGTCCACAAGTTCCTGGTCATCCTCACTCCCAAAATTATATATTTCGGGATATTTACAACTTGCTAAATCATAATTTTATTAATATTAATATTTTCAAATTTAAATTTATTTCTTCATTTTGGTTCAAGTTGTTTAACCGTTTCCACATGACAGTGGTGACAAGCGACACTTGAAGACTTTGACTTGTCAAATGTCAACAGAAGGAGGTGCGTTCACCTCAGTGTGGAACATGTTTCTCCGAGTGTGATTCGAGTGATTGGAGGTTAACGGAGATCAAAATTTGTTATTGAATTTAAAGATTTAATTTATTGTTAGTTAAATTATAAGTTATTTTTCCATATCAATCCCCTTCTGGAAAAATAACTTAGCTAAGAGCATTTCAAAATTTTTTGCTAACAACGTAGATAACATCAAAGTATCTTTTAAATCAATTAATAAACTAGACTCCCATCTAGTCAACACAAAAGACAAAACGAATTTGTTAGATAAGAGTGGAGTATACAGGTTGCAATGCAGCGATTGCGATGCCAGTTATATCGGCAGAACTTGTAGATCTCTGGGAGTCCGGATAGGCGAGCACATCAAGAAGCCGGACACATCTGCATTCGGACATCACTTAAGGTTCAATCAACATAATTTCAGCCTAACAGAAAACTCCAAATTATTAGTTAACTTAAACAAAAAAAATTTCAATTTAATAGATTTTCATGAAGATGTTGAAATTACTCTCGAAAGAGACAACAATATACTCTGTCTCAACACTCAAGTGAACCTTAACAGAAATTTCATACCACTCCATAGACAACTCAATTAACCCTCTATGATGATGTAGGTCCGAGTCACCCAATACAAGCCTTCGAGAGCCATCCCCTCCTAAACTCGATTTCACCCATCAGAGCCTACCTTTGGGACCATGGTACTCCTTTGTTTAAAACTTTTTTGTTCTCTATTTTGTCTCTTTTAACCATGAGTACGCTTGTTGAGTGATTTAGTAATTTTTAGGACTAAACATCAGATTCACCTTTAGGGACCGCGGGTTCAGTTGTGCCATCTTGGGTTCTCTGAAAGAATGTTCTGCAGAGCCCGGGCTGGCACATCAGAATCACGCGAGTGACATTTTTGTTTCGTCTTGACATCAAAATAATAATATCATTTATATTAAACATTTATTTAAATTTAACTAACAATAAATTAAATCTTTGAATTCAATAACAAATTTTGATCTCCGTTAACCTCCAATCACTCGAATCACACTCGGAGAAACATGTTCCACACTGAGATGAACGCACCTCCTTCTGTTGACATTTGACAAGTCAAAGTCTTCAAGTGTCGCTTGTCACCACTGTCATGTGAAAACGGTTAAACAACTTGAACCAAAATGAAGAGAGAAATTTAAATTTGAAAATATTAATATTAATAAAATTATGATTTAGCAAGTTGTAAATATCCCGAAATATATAATTTTGGGAGTGAGGATGACCAGGAACTTGTTGGATACGTTGTGGACAGTAGGTAGACTTTTTCATAATTATAATGTATATAAAATATATAAAAAAAAAAAAAACTTCAGTTTTTCTTACTTTGGCCTTCTGCGTTTTACTTTCTTCATATCAAATATTGTATTCTAGATTCAAATTTCAATATATCTTCCACAGTCACCCTCTTATTGTAAATTTATTTAAATTTTAACTAATTTGTTAACCTTTTTTCAATTTTGTGAATAGTGAGGATGGCATGATTCCTTAATTCCACACAAGCTAACTTGCTTCTGGAGATCAGATTTGATTTGTAAGGGCTTATCCCACACTCACTATTCCCAATACCAGTTTTTTGTCACTTTGTTTGTTTCTTGTAATTTTTAATTTGTTCAATCAATTGTATATATACTATTTTAACTTTTGACTTAAAAGTCTAATTCAGATTTTATAATATATTTTTAAAATCTTTTTAAATTGTAAGTTTACATCCACAATTTTTGTAGATGAGCACTGATGATGGCAAATAAGCCGACAGCGCTTTGCATTGATTAATAAAAAAGTTTTGCACGAAATACAAGTTTTTCCTTTTGAATTATTTATTACTTAATCGTATATAAAAATCCAATTTTAATTTACGTCTAAAAATTATGCACTGTAATAATACCAATTAAAGTATTTTATTGATACGTTCTTAAATCAAAGTCAAAAACATTTTGATCTATAGAATATTATGTGTTTCCATCTGATGCTACCCAAGCCATTTTCACGCCATATCGAAAGGTTGTGAAGTGAACCAAATTAAATAATATGTCGTTTGAGAAAAGTTCA
Organism: Psylliodes chrysocephalus; assembly: GCA_927349885.1. NCBI lineage: Eukaryota > Metazoa > Arthropoda > Insecta > Coleoptera > Chrysomelidae > Psylliodes > Psylliodes chrysocephalus. Next base: position 8,020,535 of record OV651813.1, read on the forward strand.
GTCCAGAATAGTATATTATATTACTAGGAGTAGAAGGCGCTCATTATGTGTTGAGCTCAGAAGTTATCTGAGCGAACCAGCTATTTCTACTAATTCCGGAGACGTACAATTCTTAAGACATTTTTTAACAAAATTTTCAAGTTTAAAAATGACAGTTCCTACTTACTCGATTATAACGCCCCATGCAAGCGTTTCTCATTATTATTTTACTAGTACAATAATGAAAATTTATTTTTGTTCTAGTAAAATAATAGGATATTTGTATTGCACGTGTTGCAACAAGTAATGTGTAAATATTATACGCTTTAATAAGAACGTAATTTTTAAGTATATTTTTCTTTTATTCATATCAATAGAGTAATATTTTACTGAAACACCATGTATACTACTTTTTTATGCAACAGTGTAGCTATTAGTATCTCGTGTTTCAGAGACCCGAATCAATTCAAAGCTCGGCGACCACAAATTTCAATTATCGATCGATAGCAAGAACAAAACCATCGGAAGCATCAAAGTCCGTGTAATTTTCTTGTATCGAAACCAACCCAATACACTCTGGGAATGTCGAAGGGGTTTTCATTTTCCGACCGTGGCTGCCAAACGACTGACTGCGCCATGTTCTGTCTCTAAACTATTCTGTTTCAATTATCATTATCGTCAATGGCGAATTGAATGTGCGTCGTCGTAGGTAAGGGGATGTGAGATGTTTTGAGCTAAACAATGGGCGATACTATTAAAGGACATGGGTAGAACAAAAACACAAATATTTGAGAAATAACTATTGTAACTGTAAATATTTAAACAATAACGAGGTGAAAACTAATATTGAAAATCTGGCATCTTTATTTTTATTATTGACAATATCAAAAATCTAATCTAGTAACTACACTATAAGTATTAGGGATATAACAATAACTATTCTTTAATAATTATTATAAAAGCTGTAAATACGACGAGAACACAAAAAGGAATGAATATAATTACTAACATGAAATAGATTAACTTTTGCTGGTGTACGTTATGTCCAAGTAACAAGTAATAAAATAAAATCGACAGTAAAGGGCAGAACTGATCCTGTAACTTCAAAGCTACTAAAATAATGGATCAAATGGTTAAACAGAAAGAATTTAACAAAAAAGTTCTAGAAAGGCTAGACAGACTGGATAATAATAATAGAAGTTAAAAGAGAAAATGATTCCTGGTCTTAGGATTCTCGAATGGAACTCAAATGGACACATTCAACACCAGCAAGAGTTATTAGTGACTTTAGAGACATAACACATGCCTAATAGCAGAAACAATTTCACGAAACATACATACGTCAAATTAAAAGGATATCAGATCTATAATGCCATTCATCCAAACAATTCTGCCCGAGGTGGAGCTTCTATTGTTATTAAAAATATTATAACACACTATAAACTGAAAAAATACAAGCTGTTAGCATGTCTGTTAAAACAAAAAAAATATGTACTGTTGCATCTGTCTACTTCCCAACCAGATATAATCTCAAAAGAGAAGGCTACAATAACTTTTTGTCAAGCCTTGGTGAAAAAGTTATATTAGGTACCGATTTTAATGGAAAAAATGTCTGCTGGGGCTCAAGATTTACTACAACTAAAGGAAAATAATTAAACGAGGCTATCAAAGATCAGAAAAGTGGCACTCCACGGGAAAATTTACATATTGGCCAAGCGATATAAATACAAGTATTAAAAGTAATTTTAAAATACTGACTTCAAAATCGTGCAGATGCCATTACCACATCTTAACCAAATTTATATGCGACCACTCCTGAGGTACCCCCTTACTAACAAAAAAAGAATCATAGAAATCGGACAAAGTGGTAAATAATTATCGCTAACATACATAAAAATGAAGAGTTTGAGGATTTTCTAATGGACCCAATTATTAAATTTCGACCAAATTATTATGGAACCACCCCTGAAGTACTCCCTTTCTAACAAAAAAAGAATCCTTGAAATCGAACAACGTGTTAAAGAATTATCGTTAAATATACATAAAAAAAAATATTACGACGAATTGAGAACCTCCTCCTTGTTTGAAGTCGGATAAAAATACCAGACCTTCTAGACTTTGTTATTTTCAGAAATATTGCAGTAAATCTTACAAAGATAGAAGATGTTAAGGAATTAATATCTGATCACTCCCCAATACTCCTCACAATAAGTGAAAATATTGTAACCACATACTTTGATTACTATACGAGGCAAGAGAGAGGTCCGACACGCCCAACATAGGGCGCGGCCATTTTGAACCCTGTGACACAGTTTACAGCTAAAGAATCAGATCGCTCACTCTGCGTTGGCACTTTTGATCTCAATGTTCCAGTTTATACACTGCCCAACTCGGATAATACAATATATGACAACCGCCTATAATAAAACAGCAGTCTTCTGCGTATCCTGAATTTGTATTCCTGGAGTGGATGTTATTTTGGAACTTTCAACTGGTCCGAGTGAGCTAACTGATTCTTTAGCAATAAACTGTTACTTCAAAAATAATATTCACTGACACTGACAGAAGCAAGTAAAATGTCAGGTGCGTTTTAATCATCCGCTTCTCCTTCCGGAATTGTCGGTTTAGTCGTTTTAACCTGTCACATTAAAACAAGAAAACCCACCATTCCGAAGCAGAAGTGGATGATTAAAAATGTTGCGCCAAGATGTAGGCAACACGTAATAAGGGATCAAAATGGCGGAGTTTTCTATCTCCTTTCAAAAGGCAATTAGGCATTCCAAACAAATGAATTACCAGTGAGCAGGTTTGGTATATCTAAGGGTGGCGACATATGGTGTATTCTATCTACTTTACGTAAAATCATGAACAATGGATTACATTTAAATATTTTATGTCAAACACAATAAAAATAATATTTAAAAAACCCACCTATACATTTCTTCATAAATTGGCAGGCTTGGCGAGTACTACTTCGAATAAAAATAGCGTCCAAGTTGCAAGACTATGTGGCTACCCCCTTAAATATACAAAAATTTCCCACTGGCACCTATTGTTGGACAGGTCGTTGGAATGCCTAATCAGAAAGCTGCGCAGTGCGACCATTCTCCGTATAGTAAGAGAAAATCAAAGTATGTGGATCAATACTACATACTCTGATTTATACCTTTTTTTAGGAGTGACACTCGAAAATCTGATCTATGGGGACGATTTTAACGAATTTTACTAAAGTGGAAATATCTCGAAAACCATCGATTTTTTACTAAGGTCACATTTTGTTTTTCTGAAAGCTTATGGATTGGTCCATCACTCCTCTCAGTATTAACGTTGACTTTCCGGACGCGCGTACCATGCTTTGTTTTGTGAACATGGCGAACGGCTACTGCTGTCTGAACCACAGATTTGGATAGAGGAGATAGGAAAAGGCCGTTTTCCCCGGTGTTTCAAAATAATCACACCATGTAGGCCGCCATGTTGGCAATTTAAGCGTACAACGCACATGCGCAGTTGTTGTTGTAGTGTTTTGACAGAAGTGTCATTTATGTCAACTATTCTTGGTTTCTTTCGAAATTCGCTATTTTAGTGAATTTAAAAGAATTTTAGAAGTTTTTACTATAGACAATTAATAAAATGGGAAAGACTTGCTTTGTTTTTGGTTGTTTAAACAACGAGGATTCAGAAAACATTACATTCCACAAGTAAGACATCATTTCTACCAGAACCGTATTCTTCACCACAGTTTCATTTTCTAGAAAACGAAATATCATAGTACAATAACAAATTGTATGTAGGTATCTAACGTTGATATTACTATAATTTTTTTAGATTGAGGAAAAGGCGTATGCTTCTTGGTTAATAGCTATTGGAAGAAATCATTGGAAAATATAAGTGCAAATAACGCTATTTGTTCCTCCCATTGTCATAAAGATGATTTAATCGTTTCAAAACGAATAGATACAATAAAAAAATAATGCAATACCTTCCATAAATATGCCTAAAATTGAAGATTTTTATAACATTAGTGTTATGAGGTAAATATATACATAAAATTACCAATTTGTTTCTTTTTATACTTTTTAAGAAAGTGATAAAAAATTGTTAATTATCCCTATTATTTTTAGAAATTTACAACCTTCAGCTTGAACGAATATTATTAATTCAGAATCTAACGAGGAATTATAGAAGTTGCCAGTTGGTTATTTTTTATTAATGGTTTAGATGGTAATGAAAGAAGAAATGTGGTGTTATAGGCTCTTCTAAAATTGCATGAATATGGAGTTATCATCACCTAATTATCATTTGATGGATAACATTAGGTGTAAACCTATACAACTTTGATATTGACACTGCGACTCCATATTTCTTGCATTCACCATAGATAAAAGTACATTTTTTATAATTTTAGATGCATGTCACATACTTAAGTTGGCTTGGAATAACTTTGATAACCTTGCTAAAATTGTCGAAACTAATGGCGAAATTATTGATTTTAATTATATAAAATTGTTGCATTATATTTAACAAACAGAAGGTTTACGTTTGGGTAGCAAATTAGAGTGCCCCATATGGATTGGAGAAAGACATGAAGGTTTGTACACTTAAACGAATTTAGAAATTACAAATACTAAGTAACATTACTATTAATTGTGTAAGGAAATTTGAGAAACTGTTCTATTTACTAAATTCTCGAAATCTTTTTAGATTTCAATGGAAAATGCCTTTGTCTCAAAAAACGGAGACTATATGGATGTCTGAAATATAAGCTGCAATAGAATGTATAAAGAAACTTAAAACCTTTGACAGCAGTTATGTTATTCAGTGACCGAAGAAGAATAGTGGTGTTCTAGACTTTGTTCTATAAAGTTTGTAATAGGTTTATGTGACAAATATGTAAACTGTTAATATATAAACTTAGTACAAATCACTTAGAGCTATTTTTCTGCAGTATATGGAATAGTATTAGTTTAATTGTATAATGCAATTACATTTTATTTCTAGGGCTAGGTATGGATGGAACAATAATCCTTTATCTGTAAAAAATTTCCATTCATATAGACTACGATTACTTCTGTACCACCACATTAAGAATCTTAATGGCTATTGTATTCTTTAGGACCCCATCAACATTTTACAAATGACACTAAAAAGTACAACAACAGTGCTTATAGTTTATTACTACTCTTACCAAATATAACTGAGAGAAACTTCAGAAGATTCAAAATTCTTGTATAAGATGTACTTGTAATTAATATTCCTTATAGAAATCATGTTTCTCCGTACATTCGCAGGTTAAATAAATATAAAATTTAGGAAAGCGTAAAATATCTTGTTTTAATGTTTAAAATTCCACGATATCGTACTAAAAAGATCAACTTTACACAATGTAAATTTAAGAGTGAACACTTTTACAACCCCAATGCATAGAACTTCAAAATTCCAAGGTTGTTTTAGATACGTAGCACCATTATTGTTGAATTCAGAACTTCATAATTTGAATTTTAATCATTTTATTAAGACTATTAGGCAAGTTCTTATTTCAAGACAATGATTTAATTTAAAATAATTATTTTGTGAAATTTTTTTCTGTTATAATGAGGATCAATTGAAAAACGGCTCAGCCGAATTCATTCATTTTGAGACACTAATGTATTTATAGTTGCTCAATAAACATTATTTATTTATTTAAATATAGTCAAAAAATGTACGGTATCTTAAGCCGACGCATCAGGCGTACTAAAGATGAGACGCTTAATTGTATTTGGATGTGAGAGCGATAAAGATAGTAATTGATTTTACTATACCCTTTCGATGGCAAGCATGTGCTGTTGCGGTCCACACTCATTCGTATATATTATTTTATTTCTCTCTATTCAATGGCATTGTGTTCCATACCTTTTTCCTGGAGTCAAGATGGAAAAGTTAAATTATTGTATTGTATTATACAGAATGTAATTAAGTTGTTAGATATTTTAGAAAACATTGTTTATATTGCAAAAAAAATGATAAAATATTCTGCTGGCCAAGATACACTTTCTAGCGCAACAGCTAATAAAAATTATTGAAAATTATTTTTTAGGACAAAATAGGGTAATATAAAACAGTTTCGGCTGTAAGTACTAGTGTAAAACTGTCGAATTATCTTAAAAAAAAGTATTTTTAATCACATGATCAATTACCTGCTAAAAAATATTCATTTTCAATTAGTTTAAAATAAAAACTTGTTTCGAGAAATCAATAATTATAATTATCTAAAGAGTATCTACCCTTATTGGAAAATCACATATCAAGATTAATAAAAACATTAAAGACATTGTTCAAACACCAATGAAAATTTAAAAAACTAAATTTGTATTTTTTGTTCCTTATTAACTTTTAATAAATAGCTTTTTTTTTATAATTTATTAGTGCCATTTTCTAATGTAATATAAATGTTTTATGTTTAATAACACAATATTAACATATATTTACTGTAGTATTTATTACACAAGATAAAAAAGTAAAACCCTTCGCACTTGGCAAAATCGAAGCTTTGTTACTACTTATTCTCTCACAACCTCCGTCTATGTAAGCGGGTGAATTTACCGCCTTTTCAGATTCCTTTAGTGACCGAAATCGAGAATGTCTATTTCTTGCTGATGAGTCCTAATAAGGACAAAACCAGTCCAAGTTATCTATGGTAAGCAAGAACAAAGTTTGAATATTGAAATATGAATTTTTTAACTTTGTTGTTTTCTTTGGATATAATTCAATGTCTGCTGCGGAATTAGCCTAAGAAGTAGTTGTTTTTTGAAGGGAAACGTTAAAGTTTGGATTTATTTCCCTTTTTTAATAAAATATTTGACTACATGCTTCTTATAATACCTAGTTTTAAATTTACTCTATTCTTTAGTAGGAATATGCCCATAATCTCTTATTTATTTTGATTGATGATTCTTAATGTATGCTCAAGTGCATGTCATAGTACTGTGGAACGATATTACAAATATTTTTGAATTCCTTAGTTTTGTAGTTTTTATATGAAATGAAATACTTTCAAGATCAGAGCAATCCCATGTAATAATTACATACAAAATTACAGTTTTTAATATGAAAGTTTTGTTTAAATCACGTGATTCCAGATTTATTTGCTACAAAATGTATGACGGCCTTAGATTGTTGTATTAATTTCATATAAAATTGTATTTTAAATATATTCTGTTTTTATTTAATTTAAAATAAAGTTTCAAAAAAGACTATGATGTTTTTTATTTTTAGAAATCTCTTAAAATCCACAAAAAAAGAAAATTAAAATTCTATTACGAGTTTTTAAGGTTATTAGTTCTACTGTGTAAGTAAATCCTTAATATTTTCGAATTATGTTTAAATGTGTTAGTCCTATCCTGTACACTTCAATATGCAATCAATGCGCAAGTGCGTAGGTCGCTTTTTTTGTAAAGATGGCCGCCTTCAATTCTACGTGCCTGATGAAAATGACATTTCCTATCTCCTTTATCGATGTCTGTGGTCTGAACATTTATGGTCGACGTCAGAAAACGTTGGCAGAATTCTGTTTTATTCACTTGACTTAGAATTTTTTTGTAAATATAATTATTAATATTTGTACAAATTTTAACAGAAGTTAGTAGTAGTAATAACGATAATTATATTAAATTTCCACTTCTACAAACAATAATAAAATATACTAAACATTGTGGTCTTCTTTCCCATGGTTGTAGCATTTTATTTGTCAATTCAATTGCTACAATAATAAATAGTTTTTAACTATAAATTATAGTAAAATTTGCTACAAAAAGTTGAGAGTATTTTTCTACAAGTCTACTACAACATTGTAGTAAAATTTTGTAGTCACATTTGTTTCCGTGCAGGTATTAATTACAAGGACACATTTTTAACATAATTTTATTGTATTCCAGAGTTTTCCAAATTTACCTACGTTTATAAAATATTTTTAAAAAAGCGCTCTAGTAGCTTTAGCTGCAAAGTTATAAAATACATTTTATATAATTGTATAAAAGTTTTTCCTTTTTTTTTCCAAAAAGGAAATAGGATGTTAACAAAAGACCATTTACATCCAACAACGTCCGCCTTATCGTCGGATGGAAACTAAAATAAAATTAATAATATTCTGTTCTGTTCTGTTTCAGCTTGTAACATGACCCATTATGGTTACGTGGGCGTCACTTATGAAATAGAGATAAAACGACCCTTAGAGACCCAGTTACCCTTTGTCTGTTTCCTGAACTTCACAGCTGGCGGAGCCGCTTTCGGAGAGCTCGTCCAGGTAACGATGTTTCCAACATTTCTAACTTTTGTTATGGTAGAGTCAGAGTCGGCTCGTCCGTACGCATCTATCCAGATTTTGTACGTTTCTGGATATTTTCGTTAATTTTTATTTCAATGCTTTAATAAATAAGGAAACAGGAAACTGAAATGTTACCTAAATTTCCAGATTTATTTTTGTAATTCGAATTAATTTAAAATAAAAATAACTATGTCCAGAAAACTATTCAGGTTTTTTACATTTCTGGACATTTTTTTAACATATTTTTAAGATTTGAGAAAACTGGAAAGTTACCAAAGTTTCCATATTGCCAAAATATCAGGATATTTAAGTTTTTTTTGTTGGAGTTACTATTTCAATTATGTTAAAATTGGGTTAAAATAAATAACAATGGCAGAAAAACATTCAAGTTTTTGTACATTTCTGAAAATGTTCGTTAATATTCTTTTTTAGGTTTTAATAAATGACGAAACAGGAGACTGAAAAGTTACTTAAGTTTCCAGATTCCTGAAATTCGAGGATATTTTAATATTTTTTGATAAATTTACAATTCCAATAATGTTAAAATAAATAATGGATAGGAAGACTATACTTATGTAAATTTTGGGAACTTTTTACAAAAATTAAATGTACCAGAAAGTTACCCAAGTTTTTAGATACCTAAAATTAAAATTTTTGTTCAATTTATAATTCCAGTTATTATATAATAAAATACTATGACGCGAAAATATCCAGATTCTGGAAATTTTAGTCAATTTGTTTTCTAAGCTTTATTAAACCAGATTTAAGGGGATCAGGAAACTGGAAAGCTACCTAAATTTCCATATTTTAAAATTACTAAAAATGTTGATAACGATTATTGATTGTGAAAAGTTTGTTGTTTTTATAAAGGAAGGTCTGAACATTATTTAGTCATTGTAAACTTGATATTAAAAGAGGTTTCTTCTTACGTTTTCAATATGGATAGTTTATTTTAGCTTTTAGTTCTTGCAGGTCTCTAGTGCGGTTTTGAGACAATAATTTGGATACAAAAATATTGTTTAAGTATTCTCTTCTAATTTTTAGTGGTGGTTCTGCTACTTCTACTTCTAATACATTTACATGAAAAGAAATGAATGTAACGTATTTAAAGTGTGTAGGTAGTTTTATTAATATTAATAAAACTCAGTCAAAATTAGTCTTAGCGCTTTCAGCCGGTTAGGCCATCATCAGAGACTTTGTCAGTAAATATAGAAGGTGCATGAAAATTAATTATTTAAAATTTTATTTATTAGATTAAAAAAGACGAAGAAGTATTCTACGTTTTACGATTACCTGTGCCCCAACTTGCCTTCGCCTCACGGTAGCTATTTTGAAAGAGCAGCTGGCTTCAAGCTGAAGTTCAGTTTTTTCCATCTCTCTTCCTTGGAAAGGTTGAAACAGTTTATTTACACGTGTTGGGATGAGCCCCCACATTTCTTCTCAATTTTCAACCACCTGTTAGGATTGGTTTTGCTTCGTTTCAAGCCTCAAGTTATGGTTGAGAACCAGGGACCGTATTGTGGCAGCCCTTTTAATCTAATAAATAAAATTTTAAATAATTAATTTTCATGCACCTTCTATATTTACTGACAAAGTCTCTGATGATGGCCTAACCGGCTGAAAGCGCTAAGACTAATTTTGACGGAGTTTTATTAATATTAATTAAACTACCTACACACTTTAAATACGTTACATTCATTTCTTATTACCCAGTGTGTACACACCACTCAACCTCTTCACACATTTACATGAGTACTTTGTAAGGTTTCTAGGCATAATCGTAAACTTTTATTTTTAATCACTTTAACCACTTTTTGTAGTTGACTCAAGCTGTCATTCCCATATAGTACACATTCATAGTCGAGCACGGAACGGATAAAAGCTTTATAGAATATTAGGGCTATGTTTGGATCCGCTCCCCATTTGGTGTTTGAAAAGGTTCTAAGTGCATTTATAGCATTCTCACTTTTTTTAACGAGATGATTAATATGATCTTTCCAGGATAATTTTTGGTTTAGTACAGGGCTGGTATATCTAAGGGGGTCGCGACATAGGAGTCCATTTTGGACGCCATTTTTTTCGAAATAGTAGTCACATAGTAGTCGCCATTGATCTGGCAACGTGGCAACTTGTAGTCGCCAGGTTTACCAATATAAGAAAAAAAATCAATGTCATTTCTTAAATGACATTTCCATTATAAAATGCCCATATTTTTTAGGATAAAATATTTCAATGTAATAAATTATTAATCTCAGATGTACATAAAATACGTCGGGAAAAGTAGATCACTTTCAATTTTGTGCTGTTTTAGTTTTGTTTATTTTAAAAGGTAATTGAAGAGATGAAGATGAAGACAACTTATAGATGATGCATAACAAATTATTGCTCCCTTTTTTAGAGCTCCAGTCCCTTAAGTCTATTTATTGTAGGTCTTTTTAAATTGTTGGTAGGTATTATTCACTTCATTTGTATGTTTTTAGTTAATTTAAATAATTTTGTGTAATATCTTGCGATTTGTTTTCTATACATTTTAGCATGTATTTGTTGTCTACATCTTACAAAGGATGGATTTGAAATACCTTTACAACAGAGGTACTTTCCTAAAACTGGCCGAAATTTGAAACTGAATACAGTTCTTAGAGAAAATCTCCAGTAAAAAATGTCTGCATGCAGAATAACAGTAGCATAGATTAACAAAGCTGACAAAAGAGTTGGACAAACCTTTGTCTAGCTTTTTTAATATTTCAGGACAATATAGTGTTTACAGCAGACTACAACAAAAACATCCAAAGTTTAGTAATCAAGCAAAATATTCCGGTATCTATATTTTTATTCAAAACTTTTGTGCTTCTACTCCAATACTAACCATATAGAAGCATATGCATCTTATAGTATTTGCAAGATTCGGATCAAAAGTACCCACAATTTATAAAGATTATTAAACTAAAATAAAACATTTCAAATAACACCTGCTTTTATGTTAAATATGTTTTTATTAAATACATAAATTAGTCTCAACCACACATTTTTTTTTTGTTTTTACTTCTAGTGTAAACGTGACTACTAATTCAGTCTTTCAAGTTTATTATTTATATAGACCAGCTACTACAAAATATCTTATTGATGATAACTAATTTCTCTTTAATAATGGTTTTGCATTTATTAACATTTTACAGCACTTTGTTTATATGAAACCTCTATTTAACTCTTAATTAAATCACATTTAAATCAAGTAATTACATTTTCATATTCAACTTATGTATTCTTATTAGAACTTGGTCACTTTTTTTTTACTTTGAATCTTTTCCATTCACCAAACCACAAAGTCACTTAAAAATGTTGAAACAGAATGTCATAAAGGTAAAATTCCTTCTTCTATCATGTTTTTCATGCAATTTTAGGTTGTAAACGTTTTGTCCAACACCTTCTTCACAATTTATCCCAAGCAACACTATGAAAGATTTAAATCCTGGATTTACAGCATTCAGTTTTGAGATGAGTGCAATCACAATGTAGTTTAAGAGATAATTTTCACATGAACACTTATTTACCACAGCACAAACGCATGTACCTATTCATGTAACATTAAAATAAAGTGGAAACAAATTGCATAATTTGGTATATAAAAAAGTACAAAATGTTTTTAGTTTTAATTCGACATTGGACTACGAGGAAAACAGTGGTTCATTCCACTTGTACCATATTGACATTATTATGCACGATGCTCGTTCAAACAAACGTCAGAAAAGTGTTGCCAACTTAAGCTAACTACTATTTCCCCCCTAGCCTCAGTCACCCCCTCATCCATTTACTGGGTCTATGTCGCGATCCCCTTAGATATACCAGCCCTGGTTTAGTATTACCCCAAGATATCCAATAGATGATTTACATGGACTTGTAAGTAGACCTAGATTTTAATTTCATAATAGTGAATATTCTTTTTAAACGAAATATTAAAATCATACCTACGTTTTCACTATTTTCGAGTAATAAATAAAAACTCACCTAAATTCGTGAATAATACACAAAATTAATGGTCTTCATTTCCATTTATTAAAAGTAACCTATACATAGTATTGATATTGTTTATTTATATGCTGTCAACTCTTGACCATGACCTTGAGGTAGTTCTTCTTCCTATTCTATTCTTTATTTGATTTTGTGTTGTTTAATTTTGGTAATTAGGTTAATTGGGATTAGTATTGGCAGTTTAGCTATCCCAAATCAAGGACATTTATCTTCTTGTCCTGAGGTTCTATCTGTCTCTCTTGCTTCCTGCTCTTTCTTTTCGAGGTTGGCTTATGGGCCATGTGGTCTTTGAAAATTGTTACGAATAATTTCGGATTTTAAACCATTCCATCAAATAATCGAATTATATCATATAAGTATTGAACCAGATAAATCAAGTGTTAATTTTAGTACACAGTTTGTGGATTTGTCGATACTTATAGATATAAAATAGGACCCTACCTTATTCGGTAAGTCATCCAGACATAACCTTTTGTATGTAGTTATAGCTAGTTTTATTTTGCTTTTAGGTCCTTTTTTTTCTTTTACTACTACTATTTTCCTTTATAATTTGAAAACTATTGGCTTTGGCTTCCTTTGCTATTACCCAGTACTTCTTGCACCTACCTGCTTGGCAATTTTCATAGGACTTGAATCCATTTGGGCTGCTAGTAGCTCTTGATACAGCGAGGGTTGCAAACGAAGGATTTTCCCATCGCATCACTTTGGAGATAGGAGAAAACCATCAAGTAACATCCACCCATTTATATTATTAGCTGCATCTTTCAGAAAATCACATACTCATCCTGAAACTATTAGTATATAAACAAGTTATAAGATACCTGTGTAAATTTGACTTAAATCGTGTATTCGACATAAAAATTAGTGATATAATTTTAAGTAACTGAACTCACCCCTTATATGTAAACGAGTAGTACTACTTGGAATCGAATCTTTACTCTTGCCCTAAGCGTGTAAAGACCCTTGTAATAGTAAACCATTTTATTGGTATTATTGTGGCTATTGTTGGATGTTTATCCACTCTTAAATCAGTTAATTTCACATTGTTCCTCTAACTAAAGTAAAACAAGTCATTCAAGTAAACGTTACAGAAAATATTGTTAAATAATTTTACCTGATATTTATTTCCACGACCCAATCTCCGGAAAATAACAAAACTGAGCTAGTCGATATAGACTATCACCCCTTTCAGTCAAGGGAATAAAAGGGGTAGCACCATGACCTATACAGCAATTTGTACGGTAGTGTCCCCATATGGATGTAGGAATACCTCTTCGGTACCAACGTTGATCACTTTGTTCTTAAAGTCTAACAAGAAACCATGTAAGTTCATTTAATCCATTCCAAGAATGACATATCCTTTGATATTAGAAACACTAACGGTATGAGTGAATTAATCTGTATCAGTTTCCAATTGAACCTGGATTTCCCCATGGATGTTGGCACTTTCACCTGTGGCAGTCTGCAGTCGCAAACTTGTTGGTAGAGGTCTATTACGGTTATTTATATTTATTGGTCGTATAATGGTCCTAGTTGCTCCAGTATCCACCAACAGTATACTTTTATTACTTCCCCGTCTACGTGTACACTATTATCGGGACATTTCAAACAGACTATCAGTATGAGAGGGTCTTTTAAACGATTTCGAGTCGAAGCTAACCTCTCCAGGTCGACCCGCTCTAGTTCTCCTGCGACGTGTTGTCTCCAGTTATTGGGACTCTAGGGCGTTTGTACGAACTGCGTACATGTACCAGTTCACCGCAATTTCAACACCTGATGGTCTTTGTCTTCATCTTTTTATCAGTAAGGCTCTTCATCATGTTACTCTCCTTCTTCCTCTTTTACAGTCCTCACTTTACTGTATCCACCAGAAGCAAGCGTAGCCGCCTAGTACTCTAAAGCAGCGGACAAGACATCGTCTAATGTTTTGTGACGATCTGAGCGGAGTGTTTTCTGCATCTAGTGGTCACGGAGTCCATAATCAAAAGTTTGGACTGCCAAACATTCCATCAGATTTGCCGGAGCTGATAAGTAGGCAAATGGCACCAACCTGGCTATATTAACTTTATATTCTTGAAGGGTCTCGTTTCGTTTCTGTTTGCGATTCTTTAATTGTAACTGGTATAAATGCTCCAAATGTTCGTGGCCGTATCGCATGTTTGGTCTCATTTTAAGTTGTTCAAAATTATCTGTCTCTTTCACGGGTATAGTCTGAAGGACATCCAAAGCGTCTTCTCGAAGGATGATAATCAAATTTACTGCCTTCTCTCTTTTAGACCATTCTTCTGCTCTGACAGCTGTTTCGAACTGTTTAAGATAATTGGCATGTGTCCGTCGAAAGTTGAAGCTTCAACACGAGTAGAGTTTACAGTCCTTCTAATTTTAACTTTGACTTCACCTCATGACTTTATTATTTCACTGTTTTTGGACTGTTCTGTATATTCCAGTTCTTATATCTTCTTTTCCATCTGTTTTATTTTATCCTCTTCAGAAGGCATCTTGTTTTCCACATCAGCAGAGATTTAATTTTTTAGTGAAGACATATTAGAAGAAATTTCTTCTTTTAAAGAAGAGGATTATGTTTTCCAAATTGGAAGAAATTTTGGTTTTTAAAGAAGATGTCAGAAGACACCTTTTCTTCTAAGGAAGAAGAAATGCCAGACGAAACTTTACTTTCTAAGGAAGTAATGTCTGAAGAAAGTTTACTTTACTTTCTGAAGAAACTTTAGTTTTAACTTTTGCCTAAGGTGAAGATGTTTTTATTCGGTCTTTTAACCGCTTGTACTTTTTTCGATATTTTTACTTGTACTTTTTTCGATGTTTTTCACTCGTTCTAACATTTTTTTAAATTTTGTTATAACCTTGCTCGTCCACTTCTTAGTTGTCGCCTTCGTCGCAAAGCAACAGTTAATTTTTTAACAGCTTTAACTCGCAAACTGCCGGTTGAACTGGGCAATCTTGCTAGATTTTTGTGCACGTTTTGATTCTTCTTCCTGTATTTTAAACTGTTTAATCGCCATTGTTTCCATTTATGCCTTCTTTCTCGTGAACTCATAGTACTGACAGACTTGACCTGACCTCTTTCTTTCTTCTTTAAATATTTGAGTCTTTATTGTTCTTTGAGGTTCTCTAAACTTTTAGGACAATTGAGGGGCCTAGTATCAAAACCGGCAATCTCCAAATTTCAGTAAAATGTGTTGCATATAGCAGTTTTTTCGTCTCGTTGTGCACTATTGGAATATGTTTCTAGTTGGTAACAAAAACGGTTTTATCCCATATAAATTTAGTTTGAAAACTACTCATCTGAATCAAAACCGGCAATCTCCATATGACTTTCAGAATCAAAATCGGCAAACTCCATGCCACCCAATCAGAATCGCGACATGTGATCAGCTGATCACATGAAATAGCTTTTAAATAGCAAATACCTATTATGTTTGTTGCTTTCATTTAGTCCATTGTGGTTGTTCATCCTGTTAAATCTTGTGTTGATTGTTGAGTTTTGCCTGAGAACCTAATGAAAGTGAATGCATCTCCTGCTGAGCCGGGTAAGGCCCGTAAAAGAAAACGTGATCCAGTCACATGGAAATGTAATGTTCGCAAGAAGCTCAGGTATTTTCTTTCTTTTCATACTGATAATAGAGTTGTATTGTCTAGTCTTCTTTGCAGATATTCTGCAAAACAGTTCCCACAATATCCAACATGTGGTCACAAAACGAAGGCTTTTCAGTGTTCTTCGTTAACCATGAAGGAAGTTAAAGACTTTCATGAAGCATTTTATGCGACAAAAAACAAGCTATTGCAAGACTCGTTCATTCTAAAGCATTGCTCTGTTGATGTGTGCAAACGTCGCCGTCCGAAAAATGCAACACGAGAAGCCAAAGTTACCCATGTAAAATGTTTTGTGAGAAATTATTCCTCAAAAGCGACCGTTTCCGTATGCCAGTCGGCTTTTTTAAACATACTTGATATTACAAAACATCGTGTGAGCCACGTCATAAAGAGTTTTACTTCCAGTGGTCAAGCACCAATAGAAAAAAGAGGTGGAGATCGAAAAACTCCTAAATACGAAGACAAACAAGCGGCGGTTCAACAGTTCATCAATAGTTTCAAGTGCATTGAATCACACTATTGCCGCTCCAGTACAAAAAGACTATACCTTCCTTCAGATTTATCGATACAAAAAATGCACACCATGTATGATCAGCAGTGCAGTCCAGAAGAAAAAGTAAAATTGTCGTATATTCGAACAATTTTCAACACAAAGTATAATTTGAGTTTCACAACACCGCGAACTGACGTGTGTTCCACGTGCCTTGAATTGGCTGAAAGAATCAAACGTTGCGAAGATGAAGAAGAAAAGAAAAAGCTTTCAACAGACAAAAAAATTCACAAACTGAGAGCAGATGCTTTTTTCAATCTACTTAAAGCAGCTAGAGATGATATGGTAACCATATCTTTCGATTGCGAGAAGAACTTAGTTCTACCAAAGGTGCCAGACCAAACAGCCTATTATTCAAGGCAGTTGTACCTCTACAACTTTACGATTGTAGAAGGTACATCAAAATCCAAGCTTAATCCAGAAAATGTTTTTTCGTACTACTGGACCGAAAATGAGTTCGCAAAAAGTTCCAATGAGGTTTCATCAGCTGTATATGATAGACTGAAAAAAATTGAGTTTGGCCCTCACCATACCACGGTTAGGCTTATGGCAGATGGATGTAGCCGCTAAAACAAGAATAGCACTCTTATAGGGATGTGCTCCAAATGGCTAGCAAATAATGCCCCGTTAAATATTAGAATTTGGAAGTCATCTTTCCGGTAGTGGGGCATTCCTTTCTTCCAGCAGACAGGGTGTTTGGTCACATCGAAAAGAACATTAAAAAACTGGAAATAATAACCAAACCTGACACCTACATTGAAATCTTTTCAAAAATTGCGACTCCCATTCGTTTAGGTACAGACTGTACTGTTTACGACTGGAAAAAAAGCGTTAAAGAGGTACTGAAACCCCCAGGATCATGGCACTTCCAATTTAAAAATACGAAACGATTTTATCTGAAGAGATGCCAGTCTGGAAATATTTTAATAAGAGGTGAAGTCCATTATAGGAGCGACTTGCAAACCTTTAAGGGATTCACAAAAAAAGGAAAACCAATTGGCATGATTAAACCAGATCTAATCAACGCCGGCCTGCCTCAGGTCAACAGTCTGAAGTTAAATGACGTGAACAAATTGCTGACCAAACACTTTGGCAAAAAGTGGAGAGATCTAGATGAACTAATGTTTTATAATGATATCGTTCCCAGCGAGGAAATGTTGGAGAGCCACACAGAAAATCCTGAAGAGTCGGAGGAAACCCAAGACAGAGAAGCTAATCAACTTGTTGATGATGAACCCTCTTGCGAATTCATTGCAGAGATTCCATCTGTATTGGTTTAATTTTTGATATTATTTTCTACTATGTTGTTACCTAAAGAAAAATACAGTTTTAGTTTAGCACTCACTTCGTCTTTCATTGCCTTTTTTCTCGGGTCTATTTATACATTTCGGTATCAAAACCGGCAATGTCCTACCTCTAGGAACAAAACCGGCAATCTCCATATTTTTGTATTATATTTTGGAAAAACCTTGTCAGTTCTAAGTAACAGAACTATTAGTTATTGTTCAGAATCGAGTAAACTACCGTTTTCAATAATCTCCAACTATCTAGCATAAATAATAAGGCAGCAGTAGTTATTCGTAAATATCTCTAAACTATGAAAGTGGGATATTGCCGGTTTTGATACTAGGCCCCTCAATTTTTTAATTTTTTAATTTTTCACGCCACTTCCTGTCATACTTAATTTTTTTAAGTTTTGCTTCTGCAGCGATTAATTTTCTACTTCTCAACATTATAGACTTTCAGTACTGAAAGCAATCAAACAAATATAAATATTTTATACTTATTAGAAAATACATCAGTCCCTCATAGGGATCATTCCCTCAATAAAAATTTTTATGAGGGAATAATGATGAGGGAATGAGAAAACAAAACAAAATTGCCACAAACTCAGAAACATAACCTTACTTTCTTGTGAATTGTTTATATAAATCATTAAGGACATCAATTTCAATTTTTTAAAAAATCCCCCAAATACATATTTGTTATTATTTTATTGACGAGTCGCCGCTGTGCTTCACCGAACTCTTTACGTGAATAATACACACGTGGTGTCAAAATTCCGCTTTTATGCATTATTTTGGTCCCCGAGAGAAAATTTATGATACGTGATCATAATCTTAATCTCCTCTGTGCTTTCTAACTTTCGGATAGTTAACATGTTGGCCGATTGCCGCAGTGAATGTGAGAACTGCGCAAACTTTGTTGGTAAACACTCCAAAAAATTGCCGTTGTTTCCTGGAAAACTGCGCTCGGCACGACGAAATGATGACGACGGTCGTTTAAACGGTCGCGCAGTTAATTTTTCTTTATCTACTACTGCCGAATATGAGAGCGAAGCCGTATTGCAATCATGATAGAAACAATCTGCAAAAGGGTATAATAACTACTCAACTGTAGTAACATTTTGTTGTTTCGTAAAGTCAAAATGATATCCTTTATGTCACATTGAAATTTTTACTCATTTTAACGTACACTTGATTTTTAGAAGATATTAGAAGTGGAGTTCAAAATTCGTGTCAATTCGTATTAAAGGATATTCATTAATTTCAAAAAATCAAGCAGATGGGTATGGTGGCGTAGCTATATTTATTTCCAATAAAATAACCTTCAAGCAATTACAAATTAATCAAAATTATAACAATAAAATAATTGAAGCATGTGCTGTTCAACTAGAAAAATCTAAAATTTCCATAATATCGCTATACAATGATTCGAAAAATAACAACATTTCAACTACTGACTGGCAAAACCTTTTCTCTCAATTCAACTCACCGGTATTAATCTGTGGAGATTTTAATTGTCACCGTTCCTTATGGGGTAGTATTAGTAATGATCGAAGTGGTTTGGGTCTAGTTGAAGCTCTTAATAACCTAAATTTAATTGTTTTAAATGATGGCTCTCCCACACGAATTTCTGCCCCGAACACTCCTCCTTCTGCTTTAGACCTTGCTATATCTTCGCCAATATTAGCACCTAAATGTGAATGGAAAACAATTTCTGATACTATGGGTTCTGATCATCTTCCTATCTTAATAACTATTACAAATAATTTCGATAAACAGAAGGTGTTTCCTTCAAATATTTGGAACGAAAAAAAGGCTAACTGGGTTTCCTTCAAATCATATTTAGACAATATTTTTACTTCTTCATCATCTGAATCCACTTCATTCCCAAATTTCATTGAAGCTGTCACGGCAGCTGCAGATTTATCTATGCCCAGAAACAATCCTTTTACTCCTTTAAGGTTCCTTCCAGCATGGTGGGACTCTGAGTGTTTCGATTTAGTTGAGAGTAGAAAGATAGCTTTATGCAACTATAGTCACACGTCGAATTTTGACAATTTTATTTTTTATAAAAATTTGCAGGCCAAAATTAAGCTGATATTCAAACAAAAAGCACAGAACAGCTGGAAAAAATTTGTTAGTAGTTTAAACAAAAATACTCCAATATCTTCAGTATGGAGATATATTAAAAGTATTTCAAACAAAAATAAATATAATAAAAAAACTGTTCTGGCTCCAGATCTAATAGAAAAATTATTTGACCATATTGCTCCTCCAATTGTTGATCCAAGTTTTAATCCTCAGCTGGTAAATAATAGGGAATTGGGAAATAAAAATAATCTTTATTCAAAAGTAACTTTAACTGAATTAGACTTAGCAATTAAAACCACTTGTAACACAGCTCCTGGAAAAGATAGCTTTTCTTATTCTTTGATTAGAAATTTACCAGACAATTCAAAAAGTGTCTTAGTTGAAATTTATAATCAATGGTGGTTACAAGGACTTCTTCCTGAATCTTTTAAAGAAGTGGCAATTATATTTATTATTAAACCAATGAGAAACCCTAGCGATCCATCGTCCTACCGTCCAATTTCTCTGTTATCGTGTTTTGCTAAAACTTTTGAGAGAATTATTAAACGTCGTTTAGAATGGTATTTTGAACATAACTCTCTGTTACCTAGTTCCCAGTACGGATTTCGTAAGTCTAAAGGTACTTTAGATGCCTGTACTCAGTTAGTTAATGATATTCAGTATTCATTCTCAAAAAATGAATACACAGCATGTATTTTTTTAGATCTTAAAGGGGCATATGACGCAGTTGATTTGAACATCTTACAAACAAAACTCTCCTCTTACGGTTTTGATACAAACGCCTCTGCCAATATTATTGAGTTATTTCGAAACAGAAAAGTATATATCAGAGATCACTATAACCTTCTGCATGGCCCTAGAATTGTCAACCAGGGTATTCCTCAAGGATCCGTTCTGAGTCCCTTTCTTTTCAATATTTACACGGCAAGCTTGCATGAGATCTTTGATCAACCGATTAAGTGTATTCAGTACGCGGATGATTTATGTATTTATAAGACTTACCTGTCTTATCACGATTGTGTTGTAGATCTTAAATATGTCATATATTGCCTTACAAGCTGGTTATTTGATCATGGTTTCTCTTTGGCTGCAAATAAATCAGCTGTGATGGTTTATACCCGTCACAGGCTGATAACAGGAGAAGTCATTAAGTTTAATTCAATATCTCTTCCAATAGTAAGTTCCTTCAAATACTTAGGAATTGTCTTAGACAATAAGCTTACATGGAAAAAACATATTGATTATACTTTATCCAAATGTGAAAGAGGCATTAATATTCTTAAATGTGTCACAAAATTTAAATGGGGTGCAGACACAACAAAGTCGTTAATGTTTTATAGATCTTACATCCGATCAATCATCGACTATGGGTGCATATTATATGGATCAGCTGCGAACTCGAGCCTATATATTATGTATACGGGATGGATCAAAGAGAATAACTGAAAAATTGGAAATTGGATTAAACAATTCTTTGTTGTACTTGTGAGATCAAAATATTGCCCTTTCACCCTATATAACTCATTTTATTGCGATACAAAAATAACCATTTAAATATCCTGATTCGAATCCTTTCTGATCTGATAAGCAATTCAATTCGAAAGTAGAAAGTTTCTCCAGAAACGTTTCTAATTAGATTGAAGCCTCGCTGACGATACAAGAAAGCCCGAGTTTCCATTTATCTAGTTAGGAATCGTTGCGCAATTTTCCATCTCAGATAATAAATGTTCCCGTTCGTCGTCAAAATATGTGGAAAATATACATTTCGAGTTTGTTCGTCGTAGAATTCCCATTTTCCGGCATGTCGACGGGAGTCGATTGTACACCAAAACCGATACGGGAGTAAAGAACTGGTTTTGTCGGGAAAACGGTTTCATTCAGGAAACTTAACGAAAGCAATTTAATGTGATACGAGATGAATAGACCAGGTTCGCTTTATAATATGTAATATTATCAAAACGAAATTCATTTCCATTCGGATGAGCTGGGTTTTAAGTCATGCGAAAGAAAATCTGTCTACGTCGCAAAAATTTTTAAGTTATATCTCCGAATGTAGATTTGATTAGATTTGATTGGAACTATGCACCCGAAAGGGATCTTATTAAACAGTTGACTACACAGTTACGATTAACGTATCATACCACTTAGATCATCTGAAGATGATGTAAGAGGTCTTTTCGCCACAAAGAAAACCATACTTAGTTTTGATGTCAGAGTAGGAAACATTCGGGTATCAGTTTTATTAATGTGGCGTGCTCTAAATTGTAGCGGTCAGACTAGAGTATTTAAAAATATAAATGGTTTTTTATCAATATCTAAACCTTATTATACATTCACAAATACAGGGTGATCCATTAGTGTGAAAATGTCTAATATCTCCGCCATTATTAGAGATATAAAAAAATATTTTCATAGAACGATGGACAGCGTTAAACTACATATTTTAAAATTATTTTTGAATATAAAGGGTGTTTAATCCCTCTGGAATCAACTTATGTTCTTTTTAATGGATCACCCTGTATTTTATTTTATATTTGAATTACCCTCGCTTTTCCCATTCTAAAGATATAAATTATTATTGGTTTATACAGGGTATTTTGCAGGATATAATCAATTTTGTATGAAGATCGTATGATGACCTATATCATGCAAAAAAAACTATTGATAACCAATTTTTTTTCTTCCACAATTTTTCAATCATGGTCACATTTTATCCGGAGATATTACTTTTATCAATTCGCATCAAATCTGTACAGGGTGAGTCAAAACACAAATACATAATTTTCTCAATTTTTTAAAATGGTTCATCCTTTATTTTATATCGTTCAAAAGTATCCTAATTATAATTTAATTTGACTTAAGCATTCCCTATACCAAAAGTTAATAGTTTTTAGAGATTTTTAAATTTTAGTGGTAAAAACGATAATTCAGAAAATAATTGATTGGAAATACATTTTATTTATAATTAGTAATTAATTGAATTTAACCCGAAGTAATTATTTATTATCGACTAAGTGACTAAGTAAGTTTCTGACAATATGTAATGTCACTTATACATTTATTAGAAAAATATATAAACATTGCAACCACAAACTACAAATGAAACCTACTAATTTTTTTTTAAGTTGGCTTTGAAAACCTCCAATACTGACAGTATGTTATTAGATAATAATGTCATTAGTGTTGCATTATTAGTTTTCTACAAAGTCTCGAAAATAGTCAAAACGGATTCAGGGGACCTCAAAACGTAAAAATCCGTCGAAAACACGTCGAAAACTCGACGTCGAAAACTCGACGTCGAAAAAAATCATGATTCCTATACTTTCCTTATATCTGTATACAGGGTGGCCACTTTTTCATTGAAATGTATTGCTATCTCTTAAACCGTTGGTAGCACAAAGTTGGTTAATTGGGGAAAAAGTTGCATATTTCGAAGTCCAATCTGAAGACATTTTGAAAACTAAAATATCAGGTCCGGTTTCCGAGATATTCGATAAAAAACAAATAAGTACCATTTCTTTATTCCGCTACAGAACGTTTATTTGCAAAAATAGACAAAAACTCATTTGGAGTTTTTTGTTTTATATCAAATTGTGCGTATGATAGCGTATTTGGTTTTTTTATCCGACGTTTCGTAAATGCAGGACCACCATCAACTTCTTTATTTGAATATGGACCAATATTTTCCTGGCTCATAATTTTAATGCATGTTCAATGTTGAATACAATGATGTAATAACATATTGTGATTAGTCAACATTTCGGAAGATTTGAACATCATCAGGTAAGTTTACAAGTACGGACCTGTGTTTTGTTAGTTAAAAATATTTGAATTAGTAAATGATGTATTATCGTTGTAAGAGATTATAAATAATAAATACCAAAGTCAAACTTTTAACTCTACATCAAGACAACATGTTCGTTTACACATTTGCTAAAAAATATTTTCCATTTTTATGGTTTTTGCACTTGACCAATCCCAATATTAATCTATAAATAAAGTACATCCCGATTTTTAAATACATAAAGTTAGCCTGATTTGTCATATTTTGTTGGATTTTTTAAACTGATATGGTTCCTCATAGTATAAAAAAGAAAAAGTTAACAAACTGCAGATAGATACCTACTAACAATAATAATTGTATATCTAGCAACACGTCTTGATTATTATACAGATAAATTTAAATCAAGTTAACCTGGCATGTCACATTTTATTATTGTATATTTGACAGTCTGGTATCGGATAAAAGCATTGGTATATTTTTAATTAGGGTATTGAAAATATGGTTCGTTACAGTAGAAGTGAGAAAAAAGATATGTTCGATGTGTACATAAAATGTAACAGAAATAGTGGAGAAGCTGCAGAAAGATACCTTCAGTTGTATCCAGGAAGAAGGCAACTATCTTTATTAATTTATTATAGGATAGCGTTAAATATGGCTCACGAAGGAAATATTGAAAAAAAACGTGGTAAATATTTAAAACGTAATACAATAAATGAAATAAATGTTTTGTCTCAAGTTTATATCAACCCTGAAACGTCGTCTAGGTCTAGAG
Source organism: Psylliodes chrysocephalus (assembly GCA_927349885.1). Taxonomy (NCBI): domain Eukaryota; kingdom Metazoa; phylum Arthropoda; class Insecta; order Coleoptera; family Chrysomelidae; genus Psylliodes; species Psylliodes chrysocephalus. The sequence continues at coordinate 8,044,940 of OV651813.1, forward strand.
CAATAAGCCGAGAATGTGAAGTTTCTGCAAGTACTGTGAAAAACATTCTTAAAAAACATAAGTACCATGATTACAAATTCCAAACTGTACAAAAGCTACATCCTGGAGATTATAATCGTAGAATAGAATTTTGCCGTTGGTATAAACGAAAATTAAATAATGATGTATCCTTTCATGGACGAATTTTATGGACAGATGAATCGACATTTACTAATAGTGGAATATTTAATAGAAAAAATAAACATTTTTATGCCACCGACAACCCACATTTAATTCAAAAAGTAAGACCCCAAATTAGATTTTCAATAAACTTATGGTGTGGAATACTCAATAATAAAATAATTGATCCTATTTTTATTGACGGAAACCTCAACCAACACAACTATTTACAATTGCTAGAAGATATGTTAGATAATCTTCCTTTAGGTGATCGAAGAAATATTTATTTTATGCAAGATGGCTGTGGGCCACATAATGCTGCATTAATCAGAAATTATTTAAACGAAAGATTTCCCAGGAGGTGGTTTGGTACACATGGACCTATTCGATGGCCCCCTAGGTCACCCTGCTTAAATCCTATGGATTATTTTGTATGGGGATATATCAAAAATAAAGTATATTATGATGGTATTCCAAATGACTTAAATCAATTACGAGATAGGATAATTAATGCGTTTAATAATATCACTCCACAAATGGTTTCTGCCAGCATAGCTCAAATGACAGACCGTATTGACTTATGTATTCAAGAAGAAGGAGGACATTTTGAGCAACTACTGTAGTTTTTCTCTTATCGTTAATCATTGTTTTCATTTATTTGTTTCTGACGTGATTAAGTAGTTAAATACATATTTTTTTTTATTAAATTATTTTAAGCATTTAAAATGTAGTTGTGTATTTCAAATAATTTATAATACAGGTCTGTACAAGTAAACGTACCTGATTTCTTACACTGATAATACATCATTTACTAATTCAAATATTTTTAACTAACAAAACACAGGTCCGTACTTGTAAACTTACCTGATGATGTTCAAATCTTCCGAAATGTTGACTAATCACAATATGTTATTACATCATTGTATTCAACATTGAACATGCATTAAAATTATGAGCCAGGAAAATATTGGTCCATATTCAAATAAAGAAGTTGATGGTGGTCCTGCATTTACGAAACGTCGGATAAAAAAACTAAATACGCTATCATACGCACAATTTGATATAAAGCAAAAAACTCCAAATGAGTTTTTGTCTATTTTTGCAAATAAACGTTCTGTAGCGGAATAAAGAAATGGTACTTATTTGTTTTTTATCGAATATCTCGGAAACCGGACCTGATATTTTAGTTTTCAAAAGCCCTCAGATTGGACTTCGAAATATGCAACTTTTTCCCCATTTAACCAACTTTGTGTTACCAACGGTTTACGAGATAGCAATACATTTCAATGAAAAAGTGGCCGCCCTGTATAGATAGGAAAGTAAAAATTTAAAAACAAACAGATTACTAGTGAATCAATCGAGTTACGTAAAAAGTTAAACAATCTATATTGGCTAAAGCATAATTTTAATGATGAAAATTTGGAAATAGAACATAAACTTTTGCTTAAAACTTATAAAAACAAATTAAAAACTTATCAAAAAATTATAGAAAATAAAATAAATCCTAATGAAAAACAGAAATATGATGTATAAAAATTAGTTAAAGATGAAACCGGAAAAAATAATAACCGAAGGGAAATGAAATTAAGTATCAACGAGGATCTTAAGAGCGCTGTGGCAAAACTTAAAACAAGAAGGCCCCAGGCCCAGAAAGTATCCTACCAGAAGCTATTAAGATTGTTGTCGAGGAATTCCCAAGTCTAGTGCTAAATATGGTCAACACAACATTTCCCTACAAGATGGAAAAAGGTCAAGGTAGTTTTGATTCCTAAGGGTGGCACGAGTGCTGGAAAAAGAAAATATAGGCATCATGGGCAAACTCCTAGAATACCTGGTGAAGAATATAATGCAAGAACGCAAACCAAGGTCTATCACTTAGATTCAGAGAAGGGAAGTCAACAATCCAAGCGATCGAACACGTGATCAGAGAGGCAAGAGCGCATTTAACACCGCCAAATGGAGCAGGATTCTGGAGGCGCTCACGAAGATGCTCCTAAGTGACTACCTACTAAATATAACCGGGGTATACTTCAGGGGAAGATCGCTTTTGGTTGGAAAAGAACAGATTGGTATGCAACAAGGAGTTCCGCAGGGATCAGTGTTCGGTCCCTTAAGATGAAACGTGGTCTACAATGATGTTCTCGAGTTAACAAGCGCTTATAGTACGAGCAAACAGAAAAGACGACCAAGGGGATTATGATTGACAACCTGTGTTATTTTGAACAGGTCTGTTATTTAATAAACACACAGAAATAACAACCTGTTCACAAATAACGTGTCTGTTAAAAATAACATTACTTCAATCATAATCCCGCTAATTGAAAAAGCGAAGGAGGCAATAACAGACATAAGTCACTGGATTGAAACCCAGGAACTAGATATTGCGGCGGAGAAGACGGAGGCGATAATCCTAAAGGGACCAAGGAGGAGAACAAATATCGTTTTTAATATCAGAGACACAGTGGTGTATAAAACACGAGAAATATCTGGGAGTGTAGCTCGTATTTAGTAAACATGTAAGAAAAATTTGCGAGAGAACTAAAAGACAAACAGTGAATATGTCTAAACTATTACCGAATACAAGAGACAATAGAATAATGGGAAGAAGAATGCTATCGGGCGTAGCTGCATCAGTGATCCCGTATACGGCACCCGTATTGGAAAGGGCAGTCAAGATACAAAAATACAAAAACGTGTTACTTATTACGCAAAGAAAGATGCTGCTTAGAGCCACCTGCGCGTACAGGGCGGTATCTGGAGAAGGTGTAGCGGTCATTGGTGGTACCCCCCCGATTGATATCCAAATAAAAGAACGAAGCAGATGACCAGAAGTAGACGTAACAAGAGAGAGAGAGAGAGAAGGCACACTTGAAACGTGGAAGCGAAGATGGACAGAACTGGAAAGAGTAGCACAGTGGACAAAGACTCTTATACTCGATCTGACAGCATATCTGGACTGTCGTTTCAAATAAATAGATTATTTTTTAACCCAATTACTTAATAGGCATGGATGTTTTAAATCATACACGTACAGGATTGGTAAGGTCTCAGATAAGAAGTGTGTCTATTGCAATAAAGAGGTGGACGATCCCCAGCACACCATTTTCCGGTGTCGCAGATGGAGCAACGAAAGGTCAGTCCTAGATTTTAACATGGAGGAAATGAGGCCAAACGAATTGGTAAATTACATGCTAGGCGAAGATAAAATGGAGAAGTGTACATCGCTTTATTATTGAAGTTCTTAAGCAATAAGAGATAGACGGAAGAGGCCCAAGAGCTTGAGAAAGACGACGATTTCCCCTGACGTTATACCGCTAAGGTAGTCCCGGGAGAGGTAGTAGAGTCCTACTCGCCAGTGCAACGTTATCAACTGATCTCTGTAATCATTGTAACACACTTGTAACAAGATTCACGGATTTCTAGCGATCATAATGGGTCCCAAAATAAGTAATATTTAAAGGATCGATAGATCATGACTAGTTTGAAGTTGGTACTATTTTTTTGAGTTTATCGAAGGGTGTAAGCCAGGCTTATATATACAGAAAGGCTGAATGTTATAAATATGACGGGCATCTCTGTAATATGATACTTCATTTAACAGATATTTCGATGGAATCCAATAGGATTTCTTATTGATAAGAATATATGCTTAGGATAAGAAAACTTATGGGACTCAGTATTAATTGGTAAATGAACCAAAATTAAACGTTTTGTTAAATATTTTTAATATTTAATGTATTAATCATATTGTTTTATAACAATATTCTTACATACATTTGAAAAGAGTAAAATATCCAGTTACATTTCTATCGGGAAACGACCCTGTTGTGAAATATTTAAATTTTCCAGTGACACGGTTAAGTAGGACGGAACATTTCAGATTATGTCGCCGTAAAGTGTAATTTATGGCGTGGTTTGTTTTAAAATTTGAAGCACGCCTTATTTCTGCGATATCTAATTAACGTTGGAGACTGGGCTCGCAGTGAACCATTAATTGCGATAGACGTCTGGGCGACAAGGTATTATACCAGGATAGATCGAATTTTTTCTAGAATGAACCAGGAGACTTCTTTTAAAAGCGACAGTGTTCGTACAACTGCTGTCAGATTTTTAAACAGATTGTTCATAAACATTCGTTATTACTATAGATCTAGTACAATTCGTGCGTTTTCTTAATCATGAATAAAAGCAAATTTTTTCTGGTTCTACTGTGTCGAAAGCTGCTCTTTGGTCAATGAATGTATGGTGATCACTTACCGGAACTACCTGTATATGTTTTACCTTTTGTTGTATTAGCTGAGGAGTAATAGAAATTAACTTTACAAAAATAAACTTTATTAATCAATATTGATTGAACAGCCTGAATGCCTCCATGCCGGTCTATATTTCCCATTCTTCCTTGTTAAAACTGAGTCTGTTCACTCATTGAAATATTAGCAGAATATCTTTTGTCAGCGCACCCAAAAATACCACAGGGAGTATCTAGCAAATATTTATGTAATATATACTGGAAGCTAACAGTTGTTTCTATAGTTTTAAGTTTATGTCAATTATATTTTTTTAATTTTTACTTAGCTAAGGATTTTTATATAATATATGCTGTAATTTGATTTCATTGTCTTCCTAAGATATATATTACCTTGTCGTTATTAATTACTTAAACTAGCAAAAGGACATTTATTACTTTTGATACTTCCAAACTTCAATTATCAATCGAAATCTCTTTTAGAATAAAAGAAAATCCTATCGCAATAGTAACAAGCTCGTAGAACATACGTGACCTCATCTGCGCCAATATTTCTCCCGCACCCTCTCCTCCAATTCCCTCCCAGCATTGACAATGTTTTGCTCTAGTTAACCAAGAAGCTGGAAATTTTAAATATTTGGCGAACGTCCTCCTTTCCCGATCTCGTCGCGCTAGACACGAACTGACGTGAATTTTTAAAAACGCTGCATAAGAAGCGCCAATATTTCTTTCCACTTCTTTGCGGTCCATTAATTTTAATCACTTGTCTGTGTGTATGTATGTTCGACAGAAGGAACATCTTTAAATTCTTGTCATGAATTAAGAATTAGAGAGTACGCTAGTGGAATATTAAAGGTGTAGTGGATTGCTTGATGTTGGTCTTTGAGTTTTATCGGCGCTATTAGGTACACGTTACAGAATTGCACGTTAAAGTGGTGATTTTTTAACAATAAAAAGGATAGGTTGGTGACGCACATTTTCTGAGATATTCCTTTTATTTATAACGTCATCTGCGTGATAAAGTCATCGACGAAATGTTTATGTTAGTAGGGGGGGATATAAACAGAGGGGGCTCAAGGCGCACACTATCTACTCAAAAACAATTATGATTCCTATACTTTCCTTACTGTTTACAGGAAAGTAAAAATGATTTTGCTTTAAATACGTTTTTATGTAACGTATTGTCAACTTCTACGTTTAAGAAATACGTATTCGCTTTGTAGGGGAAGCAAAAGCGATACGTGCGCTAGCTGCGGATAATTCGTTCATTTTTGGGCGATATTTTGTAATTTTAACACATAAAATACACGTATACATTTAACTTTTTTTTTGAAAAAGTAGGTATGTCGTATAAAAAATGTACACAACCGAAATGAATCATAAAAAACTTACCGGTAGATGCTGGTTCGTTCTCAAATATTAGGGTTTCACCACCTATGGAGGGAAAATAGAAGGGATAGAGAGAAAGGTGGTTATTATTAACACCCGAAATCAGCAAAAGAAATATCGAAAGAATATTAATTGTAAGATCGTAATCTATTGTTTTCACGTTCGAATTCAAGTCGCTACTGCCTTTAACATTTAGAAATTGTGCGCAGGTATGCCTTTAGAACTGCAATGGTTCCTAATAGGTAGGCAACACTTATTGCCAAAACAAGGTAAAAACAATACAATAAGTTGCTGTGTTGAAAATTGTAAAAATACTAGCAAAAAAAACAGTGTAAATTATAAAATAATTTAGTTGAAAAGTGGAAATTAAATCAAAGAAATAAATGGATATGTGTACAATAAGAAGAACAATTACTTTCATTTTTGTAATAATAACAGTTATACTGGAAAAAGTAGATATCAGAAATTTGAAAGGTTTTAAATAAACAATAAATATCATTTTATCATGTTCTTCAACATCCCTTTAATTAGCAAGAACTAGAGTTCTGCCTTTGATTATTGTATGTGGCTGGAATGCAATTTTGTGACTTACTTATAGGAAAGATAGGACATCAGTTTTAATCATTTATTCTGTTTTCTTTCGAACAAAAATTAAAATATAAATAATAATACTTCTGTTCATAAATTTTAACTTTACGTATTATTTAAAAGTATTTTTTTATTTTGACAGAATAGGTTAATTCTTCAAAGACAACTTATTATACTTATGCAACTTCTTATTCATTTTCCCGTAAATACTGTTGCCTGCCTTTATTTTATTATTGATTTTTATTGATTATATTTATTTTTTTTTTGTTTGAGCGATAAAAATATATAATAATAATAAATTAATGTTTTAGTTGTTTTACAAATCCATATAATTTTATTAATACTGACATATACTTTTTAATTACAAATTATATTAAAAATTGTATTGTCAGTATATGAAAAAATAGTCCATTAGTACAGAAATGAATTGGCGCTGCTGTCACGCACGGAGCGAATTTTTTATCGCTGATTTAACTGTACCACATACTTTTATGGAATTGATCGATTCTCTTGTTGTAACGCCTCTACTAACGAATTTTAGATGGGTCCAAATTATGACTATTATCAGCCGAACGCGTCTTCATTATATTAGAACTATTACCGAAGTTATATGCATCGCGTTTCGCTTTGTTTGCCTCTCGCTTGTTGGTTGCTAGTATCGAACCGGAAATAATCCTTCAACGAACTTTGATTAAATATTTACCTTAAGAAAGTGCAGTCGAGGTCGCTCAACCACCTAATTCCCCCCTCCGTCTACTCACCAACCTCATCCACGGTAACCGTTTCCCAAGAGTTCTCAGCTTCGGGGGTAAAACTGCAAGTTTCGCGACCTAAAGGGGTAAGTAGCTTTTGTCGGGGATCTGGAATATGCCAGTCGAACGATAACTGAAACTTTGCTCTTACCTACTTTGCTTTTCGAAGACTGATTTGCTAATGAATAATTAAGACAAGGTTTTAATGAGACCGTATTAAGAGCATTCGGTGTATCTTGTTCTCGAGCTGATGGAACTTTTAATGAAATTGCTATCTCTTTATAATATCTATAAAACGAGAAATATGGAACAGTCATAAGTGGTTGATATGATTTATATTTACACTTATAAAACAAAGCTCAAGTTATAAATTCCAAAACGGAACTTTTATTTTTTTAAATTTTATAAAGTAAAAATACACTTAAATTGATATTCAAGACAACTCTGGACTAAAACCTACACTAAAGCTACTTTAAATAACAATAATAGTAAGGTTTTACTCCTATTTATAAACTAAAAATGATTATTAATCAAATTATAACATAAAAGAGTCTATTATGTTCACAATATATAAAACGTCCATCCTTAAGTTTTGAAAAATATGGAGTTATTTTTCAAAACATCTGTGGAATTTTATAATTCAATTTCTTCGTTTTCCTGCTTTTATATTTTCTTAAAAGTTGTATTTTGTATTTAACTAGTATTAAAATAATTATGCAAATAAAAATTACAAAAATTGTTCCAAAAGTGCTTGAATAATTAAAATTATTTTGAATTTCTTCATTAAGCTTTAATTGTTTAAAAATTTGATTAATTTCATATAAATCATTAAAATCTAATTTAGCGTCGATTTCGGTGTTCTGCTTTCTCATAACTTCGTATATCCCATCTCAGTTGCACCTATGACACTAAGCATTTTTCTATCTCTATCGCACTACGACACTATCCCGCCCATGCCATTCTTATTTTTTTTTGTTGATAAATTATTATAGTACTGCTAATATTTTCTTCAGGGTGTCCAAAATTGTACAGACCCAAGTGAGACAGTTTATAGTACTCATAATTTTAGGAAAAAAAGTGAATAAAGCGTTTCTTTAATTTACAAAAACATTGATCAACATTTGATTAAAAGTCGACAGATGTAAAAGTTGGATCACTATTTAAAAAATCCAAAAATAAGTTTATTTCACCAGTGGCGTGCGACTGCAAATAAATTATTTCTGTAAATTTTGAATCCTCTGTAACTTTGCTACTGATCGAGATCAGTTCATTGCTAATATTAAACTTTTTGGTTTTTGTTTTTGTATGTGTTTTTTTTTGTTTTTTTTTGTTTTTTTTTTTGTTTTTTTTTTGTTTTTTTGTATGTGTTTTTTATTTACATGTTTTTTTTTAAATTTTTTTTTTATTTATATTTTTTTTTGTTTACATTTTTTATATATATATATAAATTTTTTAAATTTTTTTTTTTTTTTCGTCTACACACTTACATATTTAATTATTTGTCAAAATTGGTCACACATATTATGTTAGTAGTTTACAATTTCATTTTACAGCATATTACATGTTTGTATAGGTACGAATAAATATCCAAATTGTTCGAGAATATTATCTCGTTAAGATTTATCGGTAAATTTAAATTATTTCTGATTAAGTCTCTATATAATTTATCAATGCTGTCTCTGTGGATATTACACTCCATAATCATATGTTTGAGATCTCCTGTCTTGCCACATCTACAAAGCTGGTTTTCCGATATGCCAAACCTGAATTGATATGCTGGGGTAAGGGCATGTTGTGATCTGATTCTATTGATTGTTATGATAAAATGCCTGTTTGCTATGGTTTTAAACCATCTTACAGTTGGAATTTTTTCTTGACAACACATGTAATTTATTCCGGTAGTAGATGCACTATATCTTGCTTGAAATGTGTCCCTGAGAGTTTTCTTAAAGTTTGTTGTTAAGTCAGTGTACGGGATACAACTTGTGGTTAAATCTGTTCCTGTTCTCAGTGCTGATTTTGCCAATTTGTCTGCTATCTCATTTCCCTTTATACCTGTATGTCCTTTTACCCACACTATGAGAACCGTTTTCTTTTGATAGCAAATGTCAAAGTGATGTTTTAAAATTTCTGTTTCTATATGAGTTAGCTTTGGTGTGGTGCGTAAGGTTTTTATACTTTCAACTGCACTTTTGCTGTCTGTAAAGATGATATGGTTTTGGCTTTTGTTTTTGGATATGTACTTAAATGCATTTAATATTGCAGTTAATTCTGCCGTGTATATTGATGCTTTCTCTGGTAACTTGAATTTGAGTGAATATTTGGTATTCGACTCATATAATGCACAGCCTGTTTGTAGATCTGTTTTTGAGCCGTCTGTATATATATAATAATATCCAGGCCATTTCGAATTTATGGTTTCAATAAAGTTTTCTGTTATCGTAAGCTGGTAAGTCTCTATTTTATGGGAAAAAAGGACATGTAGATCTTCTGAATAATAAGGAAGTATGCTGTTGGAATAAATACAACTTCTAAAGTTCGACAGGTAGGTATAACTTTCTACAAATAGAGAGGTCGTTTTAGTTCGCCAATATGGATGAGTTAGGGTTAATATTGAAAGGCTATGAATGGAGTTTAGGTAGGTTGCGTTTCTTGAAGTTGCTTTGGCTATAAGTTTGTGGCTTATGTATTGTCTTCTGAGTTGTAGTGGTGGTTCAATAGCTTCGGCTTCCATTATGTTTATTGGGGTAGATTTAAGATATCCTAGGCTTATTCTGAGGCATTTATTTTTTTGCGATTCAACTTTTTTTAGGTGTATATTGGCTGCAGAACCATATAGATGACTGCCGTAGTCTAAAATGCTTCTTACCATAGTTTTATAGAACATTAAGGCTATATTCGGATCTGCTCCCCACTTAGTTCGACCAAAGGCTCTTAAGATGTTTATTGCGTTTTCTGACTTCTTTATAGTTTGATGGATAGTATCCTTCCACAATAATTTCCTATCCAAGTATAGTCCTAAATATTTGATGCTATTTTTGTTTGGAATTAAATATGGTCCTAGTCAAATTTGGTTTTGGGGTGCGTTTCTACTTCTTTGGAATAAACAAATTTCTGATTTCCGAGAGAGTTAGATTGTTTTCATTAAGCCATTTATGTAATTTTAGGAAACTGCCATGTAGGTTCGTTTGGCATGTTTCAACATTTTTACCTTTAGAATATATAACGATGTCATCAGCGAATTGTATAATTTTAGTGTTGCTTAAAGTGTTCTCTAGGTCTATTGTGTATAGTATATATAGGAGTGGGCTTAAGATACTACCTTGTGGAAGGCCTACACTTGAGTTTCTTGATGTGGTAAGCTCTTGATTAATTTTTAAGAATATTCGTCTATTTGTATACATTGAGTTTATAAATAAACATAGTTGTGCTGGTATGCCAATAGATATCATTTTTGAATGTAATATATCCAGGTTTACATTATCAAATGCTGATGATATATCTAAAAATGCAGCTGCTGTGATAAATTTATATGTGAAATTTGTCTGAATATTGTGATTCAGGAATTATCTTTTCTCTTTCTAGCCAGTGCTCAAGACGGTTTTTTATTAGACGTTCTAGGGTTTTCAAAATGCATGATTGCTATGGGTCGGTACGAGTTAGCTTGATCCGGAGGTTTTCCAGGTTTTTTTATTGGTAAAACAATGTATTCTTTCCAACTTTCCGGTATAGGAGATCCTCCACTCCAAATGGAATTATATATATTTAAAAGTGATTTTTTGTGTTCGTTAGATAAATTTGCAATCGTAGAGTAAGATATGTTGTCTTTACCTGGAGAGGTGTTAGTTGATTGTTTCAGAGATCGTTCTAATTCCCAACTGCTAAATGATTTTAAAAGGTGTAAATTATTTCTAGGTACGTAGTTGAAGCTGTGTTGGTTCATTTGAGGTACCCAGTCTGGTGAGTTTTTTGCATGAAATTCTTCTATCCACGCGGATTCTGGGTCAGTCGGAGGATTATTTTGTTGTTTTCTATTTTTAAAGCTGTTTAGTTTTTTCCATACGTCTGTAATGGGTGTGTTTTGGTTTAATTTCTCGCAATAGTTGATCCATTTTCTCTTTTTGTTTGTTTAAAAGTTCTCTTTGCGATTGCATCGAGTCGTTTATAATCAATTAAGTTTGCACTGTTCGGATTATATTTATATTCTAAATGCTTCTCGTCTTTTCTCAGCTGCAGTGTTACATGCGTCATTCCACCAGGGTTTTGGAAGTTGATTTTGATGGATGTTAATGCTTGTTCTTTTCTTTGGAATTGCATTTATGTTGTCAATTAGTTCATTGTAGTTATTTGCAACTGTTCTGGATTCCAGAGTTGAGTAATATTTATTCCAGTCGGCTTTTTTTAGTGACCAGATGTTATTGTTTGTATTTATTGAGCTTTTGTAGGAATTTGTTGTGGTGAAGTTCATAATGATGGGTAGATGATTTGATCCATGAGGAGAACTTTTTGGTTAAAATCAATAATCTGTCTGAATTTTTTTTCATACAATTTGGGACATCCTGTACAATATGACTTTTAAAATAGGGCTCTCAAATAAATTTAATATTTATATTAAAAACAATTAATGTGCCACAAGTAAAATTTGAACGATAAAATATCTAACTGAAAGAGCTCTCATTTTAAAATAATTATATCCATTTAATCAAAGAGCTTGGATGTGGATATTCATATTTTTTTAATAGAAAAACTACAACTTACAATATTATGTAATAATTGTATTACATTTTCTATTCGACTTCAGAGTCTTCACTGTTTTCTTCAAAAAATGGCGTTGGTAAAACAGTTGTTAGAGTGTGCTTGTTTTTGCAAACTCTTTGAGCCATAAATCAATAAAACCAATATATTTTTTTTGCAAGAGCATACTTTATTTCTGCAACCTAAAACAATAATTAATCTAGCATTACTATTTTAAAGATTAATTGACATTGACATAGGTGTATAATCTGATGACGAAGTTTCTTCTATATATGCGTGAACGGTTTCAAATTGATCAATAGGAGGCAAAACAACTGAAGGTACGTTTGCCTTTTTGGACCTTTGGACTAATTTGTCTAGCTAGAGCTAGAGTCCTTTCTAGACGATCACTTATAGTTCGCTTTGAATCTAACCCGTCAAGGGCCTTATATTTGCTAAATATATATGTTGTGGAAAAGCACTTTCCTTTTTCCGTTCCAGCTTTTACATATTGTAATATATATTGAAATGGATTACCAGACAATCTGGGTGATATTTAGCATCCATTGCTATTAGATCGTTTGTTCCTATTCTTTGTAGGATATCAGAGGAAAACGTGGCAATATGTTTAATTTTGTTTTCAATGTTTTTTGACGTTACCTGTGACAATCTTTTTTGAGCAAGGCGTTTTTGACAAATAATGCACCTATTTATGTCAAACGTTCCTTTTCGAAGAATTCTGGCCACTAAAAAAGGTGGTGGCACGCCAGTACGATCATATTCTGCTTGGCTACTCACTTTTTTCTAAATATTTAATATTTTTTTTACTACAATAAAAAATAATGTAACAATTTTTGTGCCAGCCTAAATTCGTGTAATCGTCACTTTTTCCATAGTCAATAGCCTTGTGTATATCAGGATCTAAAATTTTATTAATATCTCTAATTTTTGTAGAGTTAACAAATTTAAAAAACCTTTCCTGTGTCTCCCCCCTTTTTTAAATTATACATTGTTCTTGGTATTTTATTTTGAATTGAACCAATGTATCTAAATCACTTTCTGAACTGGATGTATAATCGGTACTTTCCATTTGAAATTTAAAATACGACTTTTGCACTCAAGTTAGTCTTTCTTGTAGTAATTTATTTGGTTCTAGATCGGAAATTTTGTAATAAAATAACAACACTTTAACCACTTAACATTCACCAGTCGCTATAGTCAAACTAAACAGAAAAGTTAAGAACCCTTATTTTACACTAGGATTGTAAGACAAAGTCAGATATACAATATAATGACAGAGACAGACAAAACGAATCAACATTTTTAGTTTTTTTGTGCCGTAAGCCCCAATGGTTTTTTAAATGTTTAAAATAATACATTTACGTAACTGGTAAAGGGACTTTTTGTATTTTACGGTCATATTGTAGTATAAGTTATGCTTTATGCAATGGCATCAATATCTCGTTTTTTGAAAATAGTGCCCTTCTGCAAGGTCTAATTTTGGATTACTTCCGGTTTTAGAATCTCTAAAATATTAGTTTTTAATTCATTAACAATTCAGCTTGTGACACTTTGTCGCCTACAGAATTCATTTCTAGAGCGCTTTTGTTACAAATAGCATCACACTATATTAGAAGCTTGATAAGATTTTAAAATTTGAATTTTCTTCATGTCGATCTTTGGTAGAATGAACAGCTTTCCTCTGCTCAGTTGAATGTTGTTAATATATCTTCTTTCATTGATCCCAATTTCACAAGATTTTGATATTTTGATTAATACAGGTGACCTTATGTCTATATACTGGTTACTAGTACATTTTGAAAGAATTTGTTCAGGTTTTGACGGGATTATTAAGACTGCGATTTGTTCAAATACTGATTCTTCTAAATTAACATTTAAAATATGACAATTTGTCAAAGATTTTCCTTCAAGAAACTGGAGAGTACAATTATCTCTGGAGATGAAATTCTGTTGACAAAATAGATTTCTTCAAGGGATTCTTCTCGTTCAAACTGTGTATCTTGATGTTTTCGTGCCCAATAGGGGAATAAAGGAGTATACATTTTTTGGTTTTGGATAATTGAGAATATATGATAAAATTCAAAGGTATTACTTCCAAAAATAGGAAAATATATTGCAAAAATTAACCTAGATTCTAAAATTGATATTTGCGTTCCTAAGAACTGATAATACGTTAATAAATTTGTAAATTTCGGAATTTGATCAACATTATATATTTTAGGTAAATATTTTATTAGGTTTTTTATGTCTGAGCTGGAAACTATATAAATATAAATCAATTTGCGATATAATGGCCTGAAAACTAATATATCTTTCAAGTGTATCGATTCTATTATAAATAGCTGCTTGAATTTTTTCCATATCAACTTTAAATTTTTCTTGATTTTTGCCTAAGATTGTGATTGATTTATTATAATGATCAACAAGCCTTTTGTACAACGAAATTTGAAGATTTGTTTCACTGATAATATTTTTTGATTTACTTGCAATGTTTTGATAGCATTATTATATTTTTCTTCGTCATCAGAATCAAGATTTCCAAATAGCTATTTGTTAATTTTTTCGATTGCTTTTATGTCTTACAGGAGGAATTTAATTATTAATCTTTTTCTGAGCAGTAATTGTTACATATTTTGTTTCATCGATCCAAAATGATTAACTAAATTATTAACTTGTTTAACTAGTTCTTCTAAATCTAATTAATGTAAAAATGTATGCTATATACAGGGTGTAACTAAATAAGTGTAAAATATTTAAGGGGGTGATTCCTTATCGAAAAAAAGATAGGATCTTCCATATGAAGAAACTTCATTAGAGCATCCCTTGTTAAAATACAGCCCCTTAAAGGGGGTACATAAAATTTGTTTAACAATTTTTTTCACAAGCACTAAACAAGTTACAATATTAAAATTAACCTGTCATTTTCTACTACCAAAAAGACACTTAGCCAGTAATATCAGCCTACTAGATAAATTAGTTTCGTATTTTCGTTTTATGGCGATGTCTATCTTGTTCGTAAAATAATTTTTTGCTGCGAACTGGTTTATTTTGGGCAAAAAATGCAAGAGACATTTTTTGTTTAAAATGAAACAGGCTATCGCATGTACATTTTTAAATGGAAAAAAAATAATAAGACAAAAAGTTACGTTGAAACGAAATTTTAGGGGTTGCGTTTTCCACCCCTTACAACCATGGGGTAAACCAAATAAATTAATAACTAAGTGTCTTTTTGGTAGTAGAAAATGTCAGGTTAATTTCAATATTGTAACTTGTTTAGTGCTTGTGAAAAAAATTGTTAAACAAATTTTATGTACCCCCTTTAAGGGGCTGTATCTTAACAAGGAATGCTCCAATTAAGTTTCTTTATATAAAAGATCATATCTATTTTTCGATGAGGAATCACCCCCTTAAATGTTTTACACTTATTAAGTTACACCCTGTATAAGTTTAGCGTTTCCTAACTGAATAGGAAGTAGAAAATTTTCAATCCAAGTGATCTGTATATTAGAAGATGTACTATGTATTTGGTATTCATAAATGACTTGTAGAACTTGTACTTGGAACAGCGTCGTTATCAAAATGGATTTCATTTTCGTCGGTATCTATTTTCTTCAATTGTTTTCTAATTGTCGTTTCGGATGTCTCACCATTGGATGATGTCTAATCGATGATTCTTCTACGTAACTGTAGCTACCAATTCTTTGTTAGAAACCACACTTAAGGAATTAAAACTCCAAAGTCAACAGCGGACTCGATTAAACTTTTTCGCGACTCGCGTGTTATCCTACTGACGGCGCCAGTTTTAAATTCCAAAACAGAACTTTTATTTTTAAAAATTTTATTGAGTAAAAATATACTTAAATGGATACTTAAGACAACTCTGGACTAAAGCTATCTCAAATAACAATACTCCTATTCGTATTTTAAATGTATGTTGATTACATACTTATGTATTTTTTATATTTTAAATGTGAAGATGTATTGACATGTAAAAAATAGATTTTTTGACTAAATAAACGATTTATATATTATTATTTTCATTAATAATGAATAATTTATTCAAACTCACTAGTCAAAACACCTAAATGAATTTAAAAAATCCACGAATACAAGTTGTTTTCTGTATTTATTATAAAAAAAATGTAAATATAATAAATTATTAACTATTATCATTATTGTTTAACGTTAATGCATCTATTCACAATAACATATTTCTGAGTGGATTAGTTGTTATGTAATGGGAGGCTTGCAGCTGATTCCGAAGCCCCGCATTAATTGCTACTGCAAAGTTAAAGTCATGTTCGTATGTAAGCACTACTATTACCACATCACTCTACTTGCTTTGCGTCGCATTTCGGTGAAATGCGTACAGCATTGACAATATTCATAACCATAAATGGAATTCATGATTGGACATTATCGGAAACTGTGTTAGTCCGATTCAGTTATATAAGCAAAGGTATTGTGCAAATTTTCTTGTAATTGCATATTAAAAAGAAAATATGGTAAATAGCTGTATTTAGGATAATGTACTGAAAACTCACTTTCATCCATTAGATATTTTACAGAAAAGATTTCTAGTATTAATATTGTAACGGTTTGGCTCTACGGACGAGACAGTGCCAGGGTTTGCCATAACAGTACGAGACAACGAACCGTCAAGGTGACAGGAATCCCAACCTACAATAGGGCAGGCTGACAGAAACTGGGAGAAAGTGTGAAGAATGATCGAGAATGGTCATGGAAACGGTTACAATAGATTATTGATGATAGGACACTGTCAATTGGGAGTGGAAGATAGAAAGCCGGTCAGCGCGTGGCGGATCAACGTTTCAATTGTAAATAGTAATAATTGTAAATAGTTTATGCGTTCGGATAGTTATTTTGTATTTTAATTAAATAAATAGTTTCAACCCACACTCGTGTTACAATTGGTGTTAGGTGTGGGGTGAAGAAAGAAGATGTTTTTTAAGATGTTCGAAAAGAAGATAAATCAGTTGTTGGTCGCAGAGCTCAGAAGAGAGCTAGAAGAATTGGATTTAGATACGGCAGGTTGCAAGGCGGTATTGCTGGCAAGATTAAGGGTATATTATGAAAGCCAAGGTGTTGATCCTGACACTGTGGAGTTTGAAGATCCCTCCATGAAAGCCATGACCCTGATCCGAGACGAAATCTCGCTGAAGATGTCCAACCTGTCCGATGAACTCTCGCAGAAGGTGTCCAGCCTGTCTACCGAGATGTCCAACCTGTCCACTGAGATGTCCAGCCAGCGCAACGAATTTTTTCACAAGATGTCCAACCTCTCTGACGAACTCTACCAGAAGATGTCCATCGAAATGTCCAGCCAGCGAGAAGAAATCTCCCAGAAGATGTCCAACCTCTCCGATGATCTCTCCCAAAAGGTGTCTGGCCTGTCCACTAAGATATCCAGCTTGTCCACGGAGATGTCCAGCCAGCGTGATGAAATTCCCAGAAGATGACCAGTCTGTCTACGGATATGTCTCAACAAGAAGAAAGAATATCCGGCATCGAAGATGAGATTCAAAAGCTGCAGGATATCATATCCCATCCGCCGGCGCCCCTATACAGAGACGGAGAGCCCAATGCACTGGTAGAGCAGTTAGAAAGCAGCTTGTCGACCCTCGAAATCAAGTTACAGACAATAGAGGAACGATTCTCCCGTCAGACTTTAAGAGGTATGGAGCGCCAAGAATCTAACGGAGCAGGTGAAGCCAGAGCACGAATAAAACCACCAACTTTTGACGGCAAAACTTCCTGGCCCAACTATCTCAAGCAGTTCAACGCAGCGGCCGATGCCAACGGATGGTCCCCTGGGGAGAAGGCAGTAGCACTCACAGTTGCCCTACGTGGTGATGCTTTAGATGTCCTGCAGACCCTCCATGCCGACGAGTCCAAAGACTTCGATCAACTGGTGAAGCGTCTAGAGATGAGGTACGGCCAAGTACACCTGGAACAAGTCTACCAGTCCCAACTTAAGAATAGAAGACAGAAGGCAGGTAAGTCCATCCAGGAGTTCGAAGCCGACGTTGCACGGATGGGAGAAACTGGGAGAAAGTGTGAAGAATGATCGAGAACGGTCATGGAAACGGTTACAATAGATTATTGATGATAGGACACTGTCAATTGGGAGTGGAAGATAGAAAGCCGGTCAACGCGTGGCGGATCAACGTTGCAATTGTAAATAGTAATAATTGTAAATAGGTTATGCGTTCGGATAGTTATTTTGTATTTTAATTAAATAAATAGTTTCAACCCACACTCGTGTTACAATATATAAAAAGGACTTGATATTTCACACTGACCAATTATATATTGAGGCAAACATTTTTGATATTTGTCGGCTCTATTATTTCAAAATTGTTTTTTCTTACTACATTTTGCTTTACATTCACCTAGAGTCTAATATGTCACATTTTACTTGACAATTTAACCTATGTTATTAAAAATATTAAATCAATCATGCTTTGCAACATTATTCTGTTAGAATCCGGACCTGGCAGTCAGGAAAACAGTTTCTGATAACACGGCAATCACCATCTAATGGTGGTTGGAGTCTAAATTGATTTGTTCAACATAATGTCAGCAATAATCGTAAATAAAGATTGTCTGGCTTACATTTGTGACAGAATCCGTAAACGAAAAGGGGACCATACTATTTCCATATTTTTAGTGGAGCCATATCTACAATGAGAATTCATGTAATGGCCATTTTATTGGCCCGTCTGGGGTATACCTAATGGATTTTAGCATACGGAATGCAAATGGTTATATACGTGAAATATTCGCAGGAAAAAGTGGGACTTGCGACGAGAAAAAGTAGTTTGAAAGCGCTACCGTTAGAGATAGACCCAGAAATTATAGAACATGTTCATAAATTCTGCTAGTATGTCAATTTCAGTAAATTAAATCGAATACAGTGTTACAATTAAAAACCATTATCATTAGGTGTATCTGAAAAATACTTGTACCGACAATCTTGGTAATATATATACGATACAGTGTGTGCCATAAAGTTGGATCCATAATATTATGAGAATCGTATTTTAATAAAAATAAATTTTATTGATTTTATCTCTTGTTACAGTTGAGTTTCGAGTCCTTCTCTGTGGGAACCTTCGAGTCCTTTACGTCCGGTGGCTGTCCAGATGGGGCCGTCTCCATCCAGGAATCGAACAGGCCCAGCACTGGGGGCGAGTGGTGCGGCAGCGCTTGGGGTTACTCCGTATATTACAGTGAAACTCCCAGCGTCAATCTGACGTTGAGCTTGAAGAAGTTACACCAAGAAGTAAGATATTTATTTTCTATTAGTTCAAAACATTGTTAATAACAGTTTGGTGTATATAATAATATAAATATAATAATATAAAAGTAATGCTAGGTAGTACTATATTACAACTGAACAAATAACAAAGTTTTGAGCGGGCAGCTTATTTTAGAAGGTACGAATATATTTGTAAAAACTAGATAATTCCTTTGCCATCAGTCGGATTTTCAAAAAGGTTTTAGTGCCTCCACTCTCTCCTTACACAGTATTTTATTTTCATGATTCATAAAGTATACTTTATCTCTTGAAAATTTGATTTAGTGTTTAATTGGAAGAATTTTTTGTAGCTATGTTCTTCTATACAACCTAATCTAAAATACTAAAAAAAATCAAAAACTAACCACCCGTATTTTCTACGAACAAAACCACCATGATTAGAGCGTTCCCTTTTACATGTGCAGTCAATGCGATTGACATCCAATCCCGGAAGATTTTGCGATCCAATACCCAACCGATAAGAACGAATCAAAGTCTATAAAACGAACTAAAAACGATGACGTAAACAAAAACTTTTTATCCCGGTTTTCTTGTAGCTTTTACGTGCCGGTGCTGGAAGACCGACGCTAATGATGTGGGAATTCTTTCGAAAGTCGAGCTATTTTTCCCTTTTTTTTGTCAAACGGCTTTTTAAAGCTTTCAAAATAATTAGAAGTTCGGTTTGTTTCAAATGAATCATTTTATGTGATGGAAACGAACTATAAGTAAGATTTAATAGAATCCGATTACAATAAGAACACAGCTACGTCACAATGTAGTCGAAAATTAAAATCTAGGATTCCAAAAATCGCTAGACATTAAATTCAATTTATAATATGAATGTAGTTTTAAATCTAACTATAAATAACTGTACTAGATGTACAAATTTATGAAACAAATTTATTTATTTCTTATATGATAAACAACAAAGATATGTTCAAGAAAGTATCCTGAAAATAATTCCCTCACTATGTCCCAACTGCTAAATTCGAAGATAATTAGGTATTAACTTTAAACGTAAAATTCCTTACTAATTGTTATCATATTTATTTTTTACTTATATAGGATAGTATTAACAGTTTAAAAATGCGAATGGCAATATTTTTAAATATAATTCAAAATTTGTCCTTGAAAAATCTATCACTCCTCACCGATTTGAAACAGTGTGATTGGAGCGAAATTAAAAGGCCTACCAAGCCCCAAGTTTTTTTGGAGTTGGCAATATTGGCCTTGATAACATACACTATAATCTATTTTTATGTATGAAAGAGTAATAAAACAGCATTTCTAATGCAAAACTTAGTACGGTCATTTTAAATATTTTTACAGAATAATTAAATATTTCCTAAAATTGTAATAAATGTACCTGAGCTATTACAAGTTTTGGGTCTTTTATTGGTCCTTTATAAACATAAGCTGTACAGAACAATAGAAAAAGGTTTGGACAGGCCAAAAGCCCTGTGTATTAAAGATTACATAGCCGTATCTTAAGATTATTTTCAATAAGTACCTATTTGCCAATTTTGTTTTATTTTAATTCCAAGAATTTCTTACAGTAATCGAATTATAAGTAGATAAATACCTTCCCAACAAATTTCTCCGAAAATGGGATTATAGGTTTTCCATTTAGTAGGGAGGTCCAAGTTGTGTATTCTTGACAGTTTACTAAATATCGTTTAGTTGCAACTTACAAGGTGCAGTGTGAATTCTAGTGTGATCATGGAAAATTTGGAAGGGCCGCGTAAACGACAAAAAATCGGTCCTTTAACAGTTAATGAAAAAACATTAATATTTAATTGTTTTAAATCATTTACAGACAAACGTTTATGTAAAAGTGTTGATGACACAGTGGAATTAGTTAGTAGTACGCTTGGTGTTGGGAAATCTACGATTTACAGAGTTGTTAAAGAAGAGAAATGTGGCGAGTTTCAAACAGCACGTAAAGCTCCAGGAAAACCAAAATTTTAATAAGAACATCTTTTGAAAGAAAGACTTCGAAGGAAAGTGCATGCGTTCTTCTTTAGAAAAGAATTTCCGACAGTAGACAAAGTTCTTGCCACGGTTCGAGATGATAAGGATTACCCTGAAATGAGTCGAAGCACACTATGGAAACTTTTAAAAGAAATAGGTTTTCTATGGAAAAAGCATTCCAGAAAGTCTATTTTTATAGAAAGAAGCGATATTGCAGTATGGAGAAGAAATTACCAAAGGACTATAAAAGAAATGAGAAACCAAAGAAGAAATATATTTTATTTAGATGAAACATGGATCAACGAGGGACATAAATCAAATAAATTTTGGCAAGATGAAACTGTTACAAGTCGAAGACAGGCTTTTTTTAATAATTTATCTACTGGTTTAAATCCACCATCAGGAAAGGGGCGCAGACTAATAATAGTACACATCGGTAGTTCAAACGGTTTTGTTAAAGGTGGTTTATTGACTTTTGAATCTACTCGTACCTGTGACTACCATGAGGACATGAATGCTGATGTCTTTAAAGAGTGGTTCAAACAAATTATAGATCTTCTTCCTCAGAACTGTATAGTAGTAATGGATAATGCAAGTTATCACTCGAGATTTATAGAAAAAATGCCCACAACCAAGTGGTTAAAAAAAGATTTACAGAATTGGCTAAATTCAAAGAATATTAAGTTCCATCCCGGTTCTGTGAGAAAAGAACTGTATCATTTGTGTTTCCTTCATAAAGAGAAATTCAAAAAATATGAAATTGATGAAATTGCAAAAAATCGTAGGATGACGGTGGTTAGATCACCACCATATCATTGCGAAGTAAACCCGATTGAACTGATATGGGCACAGATAAAGGAAGACGTTTCAAGAAAAAATAATTCTTTTAAAATGAGTGATGTTAAACAGTTGCTTTTGGAGGCTGTAAATAATGTGAAGCCTGAAAACTGGGAAAAGGCAGTAAATCATACGATTAAAGAAGAAGAGAAAATGTGGAAGTTGGACAATATTACTGATGAAATGATCGAGCCACTCATTGTAAATATTGGTTGCGACAGTTCATCTTCTGATTTCGATTCTGATTTGGATTTGTAGGTAAGAAGTAGTTTTTATATTAAAATTATTATTTATGAACGTAACGTTGTTTAAAAGTCAAAGTTTAAACCCTTATAACTACATAACCCGTTTGACATAATGTTCTTAACTTACCTTGTGGAAAAATAAAACATTTTATAAAAAATTGCACTTTTTTACCTTCAGCTGTTTAGAAGTTATAAGCAGGTTAATTAGGTGAAAATATAAGTGTATACTCGAGAAATAACTTCAAAAAATATTTTAACTGTCTATGGTACGCCTATGGATTACGAACGCTTTATTATTTTAATACTCTCTTATATATAAAAATAGACTATAGAGCGGTCGATTGAAGAAAATATGTCTTGTTAAAAATAGTTTTTAATGCCATTTTTTTGAGAATTAGCCAAATAATAAACAGAAAATAAAGACCATAGCACATACATAAGCTTTAGTCAGATTCGATATGAGATGGAATTTCTGGAGATTCTGGATATAGCATCTTTGTTAAATAAACCACTTTGCCCTGGTGGCATACTGAAAATAAAACCAGCAAAATATTAAAATAAAAAGATCTTCATTTGTTACTTTTCAAGACATCTTTCGTGTTCCTTATAATATTTAACTACCTTGTGTCTTGATTCATGCGCATCTTCCCCTAACCGACCAGTTGGTAATAAAACATGACACCGGCACACAAAAAAAAGTTGTCAGTACTTTTGACGGGACCGGTATATTTTTATGTTTTTCGACCCGCTGAATCCGAATCTGAGGTCCGTTTGACCCGTACACCGTCAAATTTTCGAGAAAACTTTGAAAAACTGCCGATTTTCGTCATTTTTACTTTCCTATCTGTATACAGATATAAGGAAAGTATAGGAATCATGATTTTTTTCGACCTCGAGTTTTCGACGGATTTTTACGTTTTGAGGTCCCCTGAATCCGTTTTGACTATTTTCGCGATGATGTCTGTGTGTGTGTGTCTGTGTGTGTGTGTGTGTGTATGTGTGTGTCTGTGTGTGTGTGTGTGTGTGTGTGTGTGTGTGTGTGTGTGTGTGTGTGTGTGTGTGTGTGTGTGTGTGTGTGTGTCTGTATAACGCATAACTCATGAACCGATACACAGAAAAACACCAAATTTTAAACTTAAGCTTTGTTTCAGCGTCCAATGAGCTGATAAGATTTTGGGCAGAGTCGGAACATCTGGGGGGGTACTTTATAGGTGGTCATTTTTATATTTTATGGAATATATCTGTTATTTACGTTTGGAGAAGAAAATTCTTCAAATAAAAGTTACTTCTAATATAATTATCTATAATTTTTGTTTTATGCAAAATTTTCCTAAAATGGTCCGTATTCGAGAAATTTGACAAAATGTAAAAAAAAATATTTTTTATAAAAATTGATCAAATAAAAGTTGTTTGTAATATAATTCTCTATAATTTTTGTCTTATACATAATTTCTCTAAAATGGACCGTATTCGAGATATTTGAGAAAATGTGTAAATTTCGAAATTTGAAGAAAACTCAAAAACGGATAAAGAAAAAAATATTAAATTTTAAACTTAAGGTTTATTTCGGCCTGACGTGAAATGATTAGATTTTGGACAAAGTCGGAACATCTGGGGGGGGTACTTTATGGGAGGCCGTTTTTATATTTTATGGAATATATCTGTTATTTATGTTTGGAGAAGAAAATTGTTCAGATAAAAATTACTTACAATATTATTATCTATAATTTTGGTTTCATACAATTTTTTTTTAAATGGTCCGTATTCGAGAAATTTGACAAAATGTAATAAAATTCAAATTTTTAGGAAAATTGTTTAAATAAAAGTTATTTATGATATCGATCTCTATAATTTTTGTTTTTTATATGATTTTTCTATAATGGACCGTATTGGAAAAATTGAAGGAAAAGTGCTAAATTTAAATTTTTCAGTATTTTCGTTATCTAGAGAAAAATGTTTCGAGTTAAATGTATGTGGAAAATGTATATATTTAGTTTATCCTTTAAATATTTATAGAGGTGCTGCAATAGGTTATACAAAATAACCGGAAAAAGCCTATAATAACTAGATAGGAAAGTCATGTGTTGGACACATCAGATTTTTTTTATAAAAATTGATTACACCCAAGGCGGACTTCTTATTGTCCAGGATCTCTCTATCCGGTCTGCAACTAGATGAAGAGCTGAAACAATAGATTTGCCTGGGGTG
>OV651813.1:8069910-8084910 GCA_927349885.1 Psylliodes chrysocephalus
CGGGAAAATACCTTCATTTTTGTTATAATTAAAACACTGTGTCGACTGACACGAACCACAGACAGGCGAGCATTTCAGTCCGGCTTTCAAACATGAACAATTCTTCTTGCAGCCTGTCTTGCACTGACAAAAAATAATCTTTAAGAGCTCCGGGGGGGGGGGGGGGGCGGATCCCTTGTGGTCTGCACCGGTAGCTGTACATCTTCTGCACGTTTCCATCCCCATTCCTCTGGTGGCAGTTCGTTTCCAAGCCATTTCTGCACTTGTTAATATACCCTATTAAAGTGCTGCCTAGCAGCTTCTTGGGTAGGGGGTAAGCATTCTAGTTTTATCGCAGTCTTGTTTTGGGCCAAGTTGTTGAAAGTCTTGTATCGGAGGACCTTGGGAGTTGTCACCTCTTTTGGAGAATTGTAAATCGACATCAAAACAGTTTCTCCGTTCTTGAATACAGTCTTATAAGAAAGGCTCTTTGAGGAGTGCTTAAAAAAGTCGTTGTACAGAAACTCGCCTCTTCGTTTAATAATGTAGCGTTTCCTGCAGGTTTCGTGCATCTTTATAGAGGATTGCTTCTTTATGAATAGGTGAAAATTATCCTCCCTTTCCTTGCTCACATCAATTAATTTTTCTAAGCCTCGAGTGACACTGGGCACAAAGGAAACATTTTGGAATGGAGTCCGCTTCCATTGCTGCAACAAGAGCTTTACAAAAATATATTACTGAAATGTAATAAGAATTACAACAAATTTACAGACTTTATTTTAAATCAACCAAACCTTTTCTGTTCCTCACAAACGAAAAACAAATTCTTGAAAATTCATGAATGACGTCGAATTTTTCAACAACTTAATTGATAATGATAAAATACTATCAATATTTTTCTAAAATACTATCAATAATACCGACAATAACGACTCCAAAAACAACAAAGATTGTATACCAACAAAATCAGACGATTAAGGTGAGCGCGTGGCGCGTGGGTACACGTGGTTAGGTTATGATGGAATATCGTGGATCTCAGGCGGAGAGCGTAAAAATGGGGGAGATAATTCTAACAAACAGTTAAGAACCACGCTCACACACGGGGATCAATTGATAGAAATGGAAAGGTGAGAATATCAACTTCACTTCGGTCTGGGTATTAATGTTCAAAAAATGAACAGCGGGGAACAAGAAGTATTTAAAAAAAAGTCCGGTTTTCCCCGGTGTGACCAATATTCCCCATTTTTGGAAAATGGAGCAACTTTATAAAAAAAAAAATACATTCGAAAAGTAAACACTCTAAGCTTTAAAATGGTGTGCATTGAATAACAATATAATTAAATATGAGTTTTTAATTACTGCTTGTTTCAAAGATTTCTAGAAGTCCGAAAACGTATGAAAAATGCAAATAAACAAATCAATTTTGTTTTAGAACGCCAGGAAGATACTGGAAAAAAATTTCTGAGATCATTCGAGACATCTCATGATCCCATTTAAAACAAAAATGGGATAAAAAAACTATTAAAAGAAAAAAATATGAATGAATTACTATAAAGTGGTCCAAAATAGTGGGAAAACGCAACTTTGACCCCTTTTTCAATGTTCTTGACAGGAAATAACAGGCTTCAAGGTACACGTGTTACGGGTTTATTGCATAATAAGATTTGATTTATTAAAATAACGATTTGTAGTAAAAGACGAGATTTTTAAAAGAACAAATGTACTTACGACTATCAAGATGTGATGAATAATCCAAATTAATTTTCTTAGCAGTTCATTTAAAACATAAATAAAATAATTTAATCATCAGACGTCATTTAATAATAATAAAAACATTCTAAGTATGGTTATGTTTACATAAATAGTTTTAATGTATAGGGCACAGATCACTTGAATATTCTTCTTTTACCATTTACTAGTACTACCTTTAATGCTGCTAAGCCCTTCATTTAAGTGGCTGCTTAACTGCTAGGATATGGATCTTTATTTCTTCCATAATTTATCTAGAGTGTTTATCTCTCTCTCTCTCTCGTTTTCTCTCTCTTGTTCCCGCTTCTTTTCCTGGCTAACCTAGAGACGTGCACGTGGTGCAACTCGCGAATTTTCCGGATTTAATTAGTCTGAAAAGAATAAATTATTATTATGATTAGTTACTTATATATCTAAGAAGATATATACACACTTTTGTGGATTATATTTTTCTAAATAATTTTAAAATAAACTTATGAGGCCCAACTCCAACAGTGGTAAGTTATAGACAGAAATACATGTTTAAAATAAATGCATTAGTAATATATAGTATAAATGCTTTTTTTTACCCAAGCTAACTGTACCTAATTATATTTTAGGCCTTTTTAGAATACCTCCCTCAGCTTTTGCTTACCTAGCAATCTAAGCTATATCTCCCGCTGCTTCGAGCTAAGTAGATAGCTAAAGAGTAGCTATTAGAATACAGCTACCCCTACTCGCTTCCTGGTCCCGGTAAAATAACATATATGCATTCTATAGGCTGCTAAAGTGCCTGAAGATGGTAAAGTTACTTACCAGTTCAATTTAGAACCATCTAGAAAACCTGAAGTGTTCCTCTTCATAAAAAGTAAGATTAGTTTAGTTTTCAAGCATCCTGTCGGTGGTACCCATTAAACCAATTAAAGGAATCAACTGGAGAAGTAAAAACATACTGTAAACAAATTATAATTTATTATTTGAGTAATATTTATATGCAGTATTCATTACTGTAAACCACAGTTAGTACTAACCTTGGTAAATCGATTGAATACTAATTGAATTTTATACCATTTGATAATCTTGATATTGTCCAACATAACTACAGATACTTTGTCTAATTAAAATATATTCCTGAAAGAACTCTTCTCAGTACGAATTTGTTTATTTGATTGTAACCTATCAATTAGCCGGGTAATTTAGGAAATAATAAAGAACCTACACTGTTAACCCTCCCTATCTTTAACCAAGGGGTTAATGAGAAGAAAAGGGCTAACACACGGATCGATACCTATGGGTTTTCCCATTGTAATGAACTTTGAATCTTTGAAAAATATCAATTTTTGACCGAGTTCTGACACAATTTGTCCACCCGTTTACAAGCTAATCAGCATTGCTATAGAGATAAAGCAGGGGCTGAACGAGGGGACTTTTGATTGCGGTTATCTCGAAACCTGTCGAATTCCCGACAAAAATGATAGGGACCATTTTTGTAGATAATGATAATATCTTTCTTTTTTATCTAAACAAAAATTCTCTAATTTGCATATTGTGGAAGATATTGGCGGGAAACCAGTTTTAGGGTCGATTTTGGGCCCTTTCCGCCACAGCAGAGTTGGTAAAAGTTTTCGACCTTGGAAGCGTTCAGCCGAGACCTAAGAGTTGAGCCACAACGGAAATCTGGACCGACTTAATGACAGGTTGGTCCCTTCAGTTACTGGATTACTAAGCCTTAAACTCAAAATTTCACCCTTAAATACTGTCACGAAGTCGTGTTTTTTGTACCAGTTTAGTCTTTGAAAGAAAATACAAAATATAAAAAATATATAATAGTATATTATTTAACGAGCGGTTATGGCCATTACCGCAAGTTGAATACTATACTTTATCTACGACTGTAACAATAAATACTAAGATACAAGTATCGAGAAAGAATTATATAATTGACTAGATGATAAAAACGTTTGAATCTTTGTAAAAGCTATTACTTTTGTCACCAGATATTTCTCATCAAAAGCTTTATTTATGAAATTATTAAGTTGTTCTGGCGTAAATGTTTCTGCCTTTTTAGCTATATGTTTTTCTAATTGACGTTTAAAAAACGCACGTAATTTTGAATATTTCTCTATATTAATTCCATTATTTATGTTGCGTGTGCTTCTTAGCAAGGAGTAGGAAGTCCATAGAGACGATGCTTTATATTTATAGCTAAGTTCATTAAAATATTCCAAAGGTACATTTTCTGTAAACGAGTTACACCAATCTTGAAAATTTTAGTATACACCTTTATACTTGTTATTTGATTTTTCTGGTAATAAATTCTGTATTGCATTATTAGCTATCTCTCTTATTTCTGGAAGTGTACATAATAACTCATCTTTACTATCTAAATTCATCTTTTTTAGCACTATTATTAAAAATTTATTTGAAAACGTCAAAATTATTTTATTAAAATATCAAATGACATTACTTTCCTCAATGTAATAATTGACTGTTCCGCCTAGTGAGAGACGTTGACAATTTAATAATTTTCAAATCTTTTAATTATTATTCATTCCTTTCCAGTTGTTAAAAAATCTTTCTACCATTTTACGCCAATGGAACATTTATCGACTTAAAAATTTCCAAGAATTTACTGCGCACACTATTTATATGCCAAATTATCGTAGGACCCAAGGTGAGTTATAATAACTCACTATTAAAACTCACGCTATTTGTTTATTGATTCTATTAATTGCTCAAAAGCAGTTGAACAATTAATACATAAATTAATAGGAGTAGATAAAATATATTAAAACTCAACCACACCTCATTACTTTGACAATATTTTTAAAATGTTTTGGTACACTTACCACATTTCTTAGGCTTGGGGCACGTCACACTCTTCCCCAAATGGCACAACGAAGACTTTTTAGTTTTTAAGGATTTTAAATTATATAAAAGAGTCCACTTTTTTCGCTTTACAACTAACTTCCTTGTTTAATCTAGATACCCAATTTTTTGAATATTGCCGATTTGCACAATTTTCATAGTTTAACCAAACTTAAATTACGTGGTTGATGACCTGACATTATTTTAATTAAGCATTATAATTTCGTTATTATTTTCTACGTATATTAGCAACTCGGAGGTATTTTGTAATCGTTTTTAAATTTGTTTAATTAGGTATGTTTTGACTTAATAAAATGCTGAATTAAAAATAAAATGTATTTGTTTAATTTACTTTAAAAAAAAACTCTTATAAAACGCATAATAGTATTATTTAGTGATATGTATGCTCATCAGTTCTTATTTTAAAGTACTTACCTGTTTCACCTATGTAACAATAACGATTGTTTTTTTTATTTTCAAGGTTTGGTTCCAAAACAGGCGAGCGAAATGGAGAAAAACGGAAAAATGTTGGGGCAGGAGTACGATCATGGCAGAGTACGGACTCTACGGTGCAATGGTTCGACATTCGCTCCCACTACCGGAAACGATTCTCAAAAGTGCGAAGGAGAACGAAAGCGTCGCCCCCTGGCTGTTAGGTAATGTCTGTATTCATTTTTAGAACACTGGCAATTTAATAACAACCGTTATCTAAATAATATTTTAACGCGCTAAAAAAATCAATGTGCAATTTTTTTTACCATTACACATTTTCCTTGCTTTTACTTTAATATATCTCTATTGAAACCAGGCATGGTATATTTAACAATATAGTGGTAAGACCGATAATAACATACGCAGCTTTGGTGTAGTGGCCAAAAAAAAGAAAGAGCGGCAATAACGGGACTAATTAAGATACTAAGACTGTCTTGGAATAACGGGGGTAATGAGAACAACCCCCATAGCAGCAATATAAACACAAATAGGTTTGCCATCATTTCTCCTTGTGTTGTGATACAGAAAAGAACACACTCTGGGAAATCTTCACATTAGACCAGGTCACATAATTATAACAGGGGACGTGCTGGATATGAGAACATATTACATAACCATGAGCAACGACAGGAACAAATCTAGTACACAGACGGGTGAAGACTGCGGAAGGCACTGGGGCTGGAATATTCTTCAAAAACCCTAACACCAACCTTAGTTATTCTATAGGAACACATACCTCAGTATTCCAGGCTGAGGTTTATGCAATTTTGCATTGTGCAAGAACAGACAATAGGAGAGCTACTGAAAATAAACAGGAACAAATAAAGGCGGCCCTTTAGGCCATATCGAGTCAGAAAGTGAC
Source organism: Psylliodes chrysocephalus (assembly GCA_927349885.1). Lineage (NCBI taxonomy): Eukaryota > Metazoa > Arthropoda > Insecta > Coleoptera > Chrysomelidae > Psylliodes > Psylliodes chrysocephalus. The sequence continues at coordinate 8,075,840 of OV651813.1, forward strand.
GCCGAGACTGACATTCCTTCAAAGAACTGAGAACACTGGCAGACCGAAGTAGAGTAAAACTAGTTTTTGGGTGCCAGGTCATTAAAGGATCGAGGGTAATGAGAAGGCTGACGAATTTTCAAAAAGAGGGTCAAAAGAAATAAGAGTAATAGAGTAACAAAAAAGTGCAGTTCGAGGTGTCATAAAAGACTAGATTCAGAAAACCACAACTATTGGTAGAATGTCCCGAAACAAGTACATGAAAAAACCTTCATAAGCAATGTATGTTCTTTTGACTCTGTTTTCTAAATGAGAGTGTCATGTCTGTCAAAGGTGAGACCTAGATACTTCACCTTCACCTCTTTTGCAAAGTTTAGTTTTGTGTTTAGGAGTTCTGGAGAGTATAATTCCATTTTCATCCTTTTCCTTATGAAAAGGACCATTTATGTCTTCTTAGACAGTGAATGGTCCTTGCACCACTGTTCTAGGTACCAGTTTGAGAACTACTTGCATTCTTTCGCAGAGTATGTTCTCAAAATGTCGAGGACCATATTCTACAGTAGAGGTGATAGCACCCCTCCCTGTAAACATCCCCTCGCAACCAATCCTCTTATATTCACATCTTCTGCACTTATGTTTACTACTCGCTTTGAAAGAATGTTATGTATCCATCCACTAACCATCTGTTGGTTAGTGAATGTATTATCTTGGGAAAGGTGGTTTTAATAAAAGCACCCTCTATGTCTATGAAAACACCCAAGGCGCACTCCTTATTATCCAGGGATCTTTCTATCCGGCCAGCAACTAGATGAAGGGCTGAATCAGTAGATCTGCCTGGGGTGTATGCATGTTAGTTTGGGTGTAGTGGTGTTGTTGTAATCACCGCATCCCTTATGTATCTCTCGCATAGCCTTTTCAATCTTTTCATGGAAAACAATGTCAGACCTATTGGTCGGTATGTTTTTGGGACAATGTAATCCATCCTTCCAGGTTTGGGTATGAATACCACTTTAACTTCTCTCCATTTTTTGGGGATATACCTCAGAGCCAAAGAGGATCTGAATAGGAAGACCATGTTTAAAAAGAATAGGAAAACTACTCTATGTGAAGAAAAATCGGTACTTATGACTGGGCATGTCCATAAACACTTATTCATAACATCTTCCTTCGATTTAAACTCTGTAGATGCAGATTGTCAAATAGAATAAACGTCAAATCTTGTATACCATTTATTTTAAAATTAGTTTATGTCTGAAATGCGTCAATTTTCCTTAGCAGAGAGAATTATTAAACATATCTGCTAAATTTTCTTCTGAAGGGACATAATCAATATTTATGATATTTTTTGTACCAGATCTTTCATAAAATGTTTGGAAATATATTTGGTTCTTTTTGAATATTAAAAGGTTTTTACCATAAATATGGCCACTTTTTTATCTACGAGTAGAACAACAGAGTCACTGGGTTTATGAAAATGTTCTAAGATTCCTTCTAAATATACCAGGTCTTGAGCTGATGAAGCTGCGGATACCTATTCAGCTTCAGTTGTAGATAACGCAACACATTTATGTTTCTTAAATCCCCAAAAATACAACAGCACCAGATACACTTTTTCTATCTTTAGAGTCTCCGCCCCAGTCTGCATCGGAGAAAGCTTTGAATTTTCTTAATTTAAACAAGACTTAATGCTTTGGTGTTTTGTAAATATCTTAGAATTCTCTTGGAGGCTGTCCAAAATGTTTTTCTTGGCTTATCCAGTATTCTGCTAAGACGAGAGGTAATATACAGGTAATATACACTATATCTGGTCTATTAGTCGTAGCATTAAGATACTTATACGTTCCATCAGTCTTAGAGCTAGCTTGCAATCCAATATCTCAAATTTTGTTGATCAAAGTGAGTTTGATTAAGCTGTATGTGTCTTCTCTTGTAATTTTCATTCCTGATGTAATTTTTAAAGCAGCAATAATTGTATCACTCAAAAATTTCAAACATTATCTTAATAGGCTCGTTGGAACAGTATTTGTTACGCATTATTTCAATTAATTGCATTAATTAAAAAACATTATGTTCATTATGCGTTATTTTGTCCTTGCGCCATTTTGTCCTGCCCTATTTTGTCCTTGCGCCATTTTGTCCTTGCACCATTTTATCCTTCTCTATTTTGTCCTGCGCCATTTTATCCTGCGCTCTTTTGTCATGGAGCCATTATAGCTACAGGTGAATAAAATTTGTTGTATTTATTGCATTCTTGAATTTTTTAAAAGCCTTTTGCTACTAGACGTGCCTTTTTATGCAATTTTCTTTAGTCCTGAAGACATATTTTCTATCAATGACCTTCTTATCTGGAGGCAAGACTGCAGGATGTCACGTTTCGTTTTTATGTATAGTTTCCACTTCTTTGTCCAAAGCTTTTTGCCATCCAGAAAATTTTAATGCTTGCGAATATGTTTCAGGATCATTTTTATTTGCTATTAGACAGTATGCTGAATAATCAAATTCGTTAAATTTACTTGGTACTTTTTTTGTTCATTGAGCTCTTTCTACTGAGCCACTTGGTATTGCTCTAATCGTTTCTATTTTAGTTTTACTTTCATCTTCATCCACTTTTTCATCTTGGATTTTATATTGATTGTTCTTATAATTAACAGTGATAATTTCATTTTCAAAATAGTTAATACTACAGGATGTCCGGTAATGAATTTAAAGGTTTAACGCAATAAAATTTACCCCCAGAACATGATATACCAGGTTTATTAGCATTATTAGATATGCGGATTTAGTGTTTAAACAGAATATCGTTTAAATGCCGACCGTCTTCTTCGTAGCAAGCTGTTAATCTGGAGCGTAAGCTGCGGAAAACGCCACGGCATCGCCACGGGTATGCCACGTATATCATTGGTAATCCGGTCCTTTAGCTGCTGGATGGTTTGTGGCATTGGTTCCGTGTAGACGACACTTAAGTAGCCCTATAGGACAAAATTTAGGGGCGTTAGGTCTGGTGAGCGTGGAGGAAATGGAATATCGCCATTGATGGAAATTACCGTACCAGGAAACACTTCAGTCACTGCATTTATGGATATCGCTGCAGTATGTGCCATGGCGCCATCATGTTGAAACCACGTGCCGTTGTTATCATAGCCAGGGAACTTTAGTAGGGTCTAACCCAACTGTACACTAAAGCTGCCGACGGTGCATCGGCTATACGTCGAATATCAAAACGTGCACAAAAACGTCGACGCGCCACAACGTACCAATCGTTTGATTTAAAAAATGATTCAATCATGAACGCTCGTTGTTCTGCAGGCCACGGTACTATCGCAACTGAAATCCGCATGGTTATGTCTACAATCCCCCATCCTCCCACTTAGTGCAGGGCCGGTGTCAGAATGATTCGAAATATTAAATTCATTAAAGTCCGGATATGAAAATTGTATTTGTTTTAGGATTACAAGTCTATAACATCCTCATGCATATCCTACCATTCGTGCTTCTTTAGCTCTTGTCTCAAGTTTGTCTGCTGTTGGAAGTAAATAAAGCATATGCTTTTGATCCGAAATTTTTTAATTTGCTTAGGTTGTGTCTTCCTTGACATATTTCTACCTTCTAATACATTTGAAGGCGATCTATTTAACTAATATGCAGCACAACGAATAGCTTTTTACCCCATAGAAATTTGGGCATACTAGTTTCGGCAAACATAGTTCTTACTTTATCAAATAAGAGTTTTGTTATTCCATTCTATTGAGGAGAATATCCGACCGTATATTCTATAGGGCACCACAATTTTTGAAATATTTTCTAGTAAATTCTCCTCCCTTGTCTGCTCTTATTCTACTTACGATATTTCCTTTCACGAATATAATTTATGAGATTATCTTTTGCTCCAGCTTTGGATTTTAGTAAATAAATTACAGTGAAGTCATCTATAATTATTAAGAGTACTGATCGGACCACCCCAAATCGCTGTGTAGAATCTCCCCTACTCTTGTTGATCTTAGGTGTTCTAAGCTTTTGAAAGGTAGTCTTGTGGATTTTCCTTCGATACAAGGCTTGCAGATATCTGGACTAATTGGCAATTTCAAAATTTTTATCATATCTGTACTACAAATGACACTTCATCTTCGTAGTAATGGTCATCATCTTCTTCTGCTATATTTACTCTATCGCTATAATTTCTTCTCGATAATGAGTATATTCTGGGCCTATTTCTATAACTATGAGTGGCTCTACTAGATTTTTGATTATGGAAATCTCTATTCTTCTTTTTGCAGTGTGACGCTAAGTGATTTGTTCAACCACACTCCTAACATCGTCTGTCTTCTCTGTGGGAATTAAAGAAGGTGCATTATAGGCTTGATTTTGGTTCGCTTTGATTCTATTTTTCATCTTTAATTCTGCATCCAAGAGTCTATTTTTTACGAATTCTAATGTAATATTGTCAAATGTTAATGTTTCTAGTGCCCTGATTACTGTATCGTATGTATTTGGCATTGTGAACAGCAGGAGGCAAATTTTGTCACTATCAGCAAGTTTAGTTCCTGTGACTCCCAGTTTTTTTTTTATCTATCAAGCTCTACGAAATGATCTTGTAAATTATTTTTGAAACATTTTAAAAATAAATAATTTCGAATAAGAGCTTTTTCTTCCGATAAGCAGACTCTAGTATATTCCAGATAACGGTAAGTTACGCATTGTATAATTATAGAGCATCCTTCACAAGTAGATCCTCTATCTTTTTGTGGAGTTTTAGTGCTATAGATTTCTTTTCTTATTACATTTTTGCATTGCTTTTCTTTTAAAATCACTTCAAATCGGAATCGCCAGTTTGAAACGTTTTCTGCTGATAGCAGCGGTAACTGCTGTAATACTCCAGACATAATTTTTATTTTAATCTGGGCCCATAACCTGATGTAATTTGTGTACATAAAATTGATTATCTTTTCTTTTATATTATAACTTTATTTTTCAATATCTATCAGACTAACAAAGGTTCACAACATTAGTTAAACTACTAAATGAAACACTAAATAACATATAGTACACCAGAAGTTTGCCCCTCGTAATTACATTTATTTTTCACCAAGACCGTATTTACACAGCATTAGAATAGTCATGATGAGCTTACGTATAGATAAACATAAAATTGGATTTATTGATTTGATTCAATTTGATTTTAATTAAATTAAATTCAATTATCTTATTGATTATGAAAATAAAAAATAATTAGGACAAAAATATTATCACGAAAATGTTATTGTAAATAAATGCGCTGTTCCAAAATTAATTTCAGGGCATTTATTAAAAATATGGTGTAAAAATTAATGATGGCTGCCATAGGAAATAACAAAATTACGGTGGGTAACTCGATAACAATTAATCTATTTGAAAGTTATTATTCCAAAAAAAATATTCTTCATTACAAAGTAACTAATTCCTCTTAGATTAAAGAGACCGAAGATGTAACATTGCACACTGCGCATGTTGTCTATTTTAAGCCAAAGTAACCCACCAATTGAAAATCATTGTTGCACGACGCCACCCGAATTGATCCGATTTCCATTCAGCGATCACACCTCCACCTGAGTTTAATCACCATTGACAGCTGTTTTTTGATTTATTTGTTGGTATTTTAGCAATTTAAAGTGTTCTAGTTATTCAATTTCAAGTTCAAAATGTCACGATGTATCTTGAAAAATTGTATGTACTTACAATACAAGTACTACTGTTATGAATATATTCGTTTTCAGCGGTAAATATTTATTAACGTTTTGACATAAAGCGCCATGATTCTCTGGGCTGAATACTTCAGATCCGCATTAAGGGGTTTCAATAAATATTAAGCATCACAAACTCAGATTTCATATTACTTACATAAATTTACAAAAGGGTAAAATTTTGAACATTTAATTTAAATAAATAGTAAATAGGCATTATTGCTAACGAAATTTTGTATTTAAAAAGTAGTTTTATAAGAATGTTTTCTAAAGGTAGTTTTTAGCCCTTTTTGGTAGATAAATAAGAGGTAAAGAATCATAGTTGCTAGCTAAATTTTATTTTTATAAGGTATTTTTATAAGAATATTAGATGAAATACAGGATGACCTACTTAAAATTTCAAGGTTCATCTTATTTGCGGTCAAATCGAAAGTGACATTGAATTTTCAGTCTTAAAACAAAGTAATCTAGTATAAGCAAAAAAAAAATACTAAAGTTACAGGAGTTAGGTCCGATTCCACCGTTGTGTTAAACGGAGATTAAAATGACAGTGTTAATGTAAAAATGTTATTTTAAACTTCGTTTAACACAACGGTGGAATCGACCCTTAGTCACGTTAATAAAATGTTACATTACAAACCCCTAAACAACTCCAACATAATTTTCGTTTACTAAAAAAAATCCAAAATTTAGCAATATTTATTTATTTATTATACAATCGAATGCGATTTCAAAGATAACTGGATCAAAAAATCCGAATCTCTAAATGTTGGAGCTAAATGCTCAGATAAAAGCAAGCGACCGATAGGGGTTACAAAAATAATCGATTTATTGATAATTCTGATATTTTTTAATGAAAATCGATTTATCCGCTGTTTTTAATAAATTATTTTCGTTTTTGTTTTAAGATAATGTATTAATCGATTTTAAAGGAAATACAAAAAAAGTAGATTTATTCAAAATAATCGATTTATCGTTTAATCGGTTTTTTAATTATTTGATTATTTTCGATTTTTCAAAGATATTATATGAAAATAATCGATTGAATATAATCGGTTATTTTACATAATCGATATTTTGGTTATTTTTTTAAAATTATCGATTTATTGGATAATCAGCTTTTTAATAATCAATTATTTTCGATAATCGAATAATCAATTTCAAAGGAAATATGAAAAAAGGATTATTAGAAAATAATAGATAATTCATTTTATTTTTTGGAAAATCGATTTATCATAGAATCGGCTTCTTAATTAATTGGTTATTTTCGATTAGGCGATTATTTTGGAATTATTGATTATTTTTGATATTTCAAAGATAATCGAATTATCGATTTTAAAGGAAATACAATAAAAATAGATTATTGATAATAATCGATTGATCGAAAATAATCGATCATTATGTTTTTTTTGAAAATCGATTTGTCAGTTAATCGACTTTTTAATTAATCGAATATTTTTGAAATACAATAAAATAGATTATTGGTAATAATCGATATATCATAGAATCGGCTTCTTAATTAATTGATTATTTTCGATTAGGCGATTATTTTGGAATTATCGATTATTTTCGGTATTTCAAAGATAATCGAATTAACGATTTTAAAGGAAATACAATAAAAATAGATTATTGATAATAATCTATTGATCGAAAATAATTAATTATTTAAAATAATCGATCATTCTGTTTTTTTTTTAATCGACTTTTTAATTAATTGATTATTTTTGATTAATCGATTATTTTCGATTTTTCAAAGATTATCGAATAATCTGTTTCCATGGACGAAAAAAAATGGTTTATTTGAAAATAATCGATTATTTAAAATAAACGATAATTCTATTTATATTATATTTTGTAAACACTGATTTATCGGTTAATTGGCTTTTTAATTAATCGATTATTTTTGATTTTTCAAGTAGTCGATTTTAAAGGAAATGACAAAAAATATATCGTTTGAAAATAATCTATTGTTCAAAAATAATCGATTATTTTCAATTATCGATAATTTATTTCGATAATCACTCATCCCTAGCGACCAAATGACTTTTAATAGATTTAAATTTTAAAATGTTATCTGGTTTCAGACATATGCATTTCTAGAGTTTTATGTGACTCATCCTTTATAATAATTAATATTCTTAAAGAAAGAAACCTTAATATACTTTTTCTGAGGTTACAATACAAAACAACATTTTCTCATTTTGACTATTTTTTAATAATATGTAATAGCCGTAGAAAAAATATAATGTTCAACTCATAAGAGTAGATTTGCAATATTAGCCTGCGCACATGCTATTTTTATAATACTCGTAGACAATGAGTAACATTTTTTGCTCTATTAACAATATATTCTATTTCAACATTTTACTGTACTCTTTTGCTGAAAAGTCCGTAGTAAATAAACGCTAACGAAATATTCTATAAAAGGTCTTCTCTTTACATAAAATGTCGTGGCATCTGTTTCATATTAAAAAATCACGATAATTTGATTTCATAATACAAAATTCGATTAAACACCTTTTAAATAAACCTAATAGTTCATTAAAATGCTAATAAACAAAGTCCGGTCCCTGTCACAGAGTTCGGGTCGCCGCGTGTCGCCGCCCAGTTCCCCCACTCCGTTAACCCTTCTTTAGAAATTGGCAACATTTGCGCAGGTTTAAAACCGGTGTATGTTATATCTCTGGTCTCTTTTATCTAAGTAATTCCTGTATTCCTTTGATCCCATATTATACCGTTCCTACTTTTGTTTACATTATGCTAGTTCTTATACCTAAAAGGAACATAAAACAATTATTTTTTATAGAATGGTTAATTTTTCTATCATCTATAAACTACTAAATACTTATAAAAAATAGACACATTGATTTTTTACGTTGTCAAAATGTTTAACAGATTTTTCAAGATTATTTATAAAATTATTTTTTTTCTGGTATAAAATGGAATTAAAAATCAGTAGATAGTAGATAATAAAGTTTTATTGGAAAAATTATAAAAACAAATTAAATAAATAATTATGTGTATTTATATACTATAAATGCATCTTGTTTTTAATTTTCTATATGGTTTAAAGTGTATTTACCTTTTACAATAAATTCTTCTAAAATATCCGAATTTTAGGATATTTAGATATTAATAAATTGTTGTTATTAAATTGCCAAAAACTAACTTAATTCTTTGGTTGTGTTGCTTGAAGTCAATTTAAAAATCATGTACATCTAGAAAAACTTAAAGAAATAAAAACAAATTTTTATCTGTGTACGAATTTCAAAAAAAAAACCTATACTTCTAAAATAACAGCAACAGATAGGACTTCGTATTTATTTTATTAAAATATTTTAATAAAATACGACATATTTACTTTATTTACAATTG